>JAANSO010001690.1:0-15904 GCA_036507315.1 Lepidocyrtus fimetarius | reverse complement strand
TCCTTCCACCCCCTCCAGGAGGGGATGATCAAAAAGAGAATGCTCAGCCTGCCAATAACGAAACTGGCGAAACGTACGCTTATCTTTTGAGAAAATAAATGAAATAGGATGAAATGATAACGATGATAACCTTTCACCTCCTCCAAATAAACAGCCAAACCACGCAGGCCTTTCTCTTTCTGTTTTTTTCGCTCGACTTCCTTCTCTTCTGTTGACTTGTCATTCATTCCTCCCATTCTTGCTCCCTGGCCAAAACACACGAAAAGAGTAGAGATGAAGCCAGAAATATAAAAAACTCCAACGCTTCCTTATTTACTATAAGAGCAAGTCTCATTTCATTCCACAAAAGTGCAATATACTTAAAAGCTGCTATATCGGCGAAGGTTATCGACCGATGATGAGATTAAATAATTTATACTTTTTTACAAGATGATTTGTACAGAAGATTAGCAGGAAGGTGAATTGCAACAAAAATCAAAGCAAAGTTTAAAATTCCTTTATAAAAGTTGTTTTTAAAATTGGCTTTTAAAAGCAAACTCCTTTTCATTCGCCTAAGTAATATGCTAACAATTCCACACGTTTTTTGAAGGTAAATGGTCGCGTAATGAAAAGGAATTTTAAATAATGATTTTGTTCATTTGTCGCACTTCATTGATTGTTTTGTAAGAAACAGAATGCACGTTTAGGAAAAGGAATGATTAAAATGGGAGATTACGTCAGGAAAGAATGTTGTACAAAGCTGGAAAAGCACTTTTAGTAAGATCAACATCTGATTCATATTTAAATACTTTGAAGCTTGTAGTGACGATGATTAAGTTACATTTTATGAATATTACAAAAGAAGGGGACCGCAAGCTCGTTCATATCTTCTCATCTTTCTATGAATTGAAAATTAAGTCATCTCGTCAACCTCATCGTCCTCATAATGTTTGCTACACAAACTAAAACCAGTTCATACAATCCAATGACTTTCTTGCTTTTGGTGCTCTAATCATTGCAAAAACATAAATTCCGAAAATGAGTCATTTTTAAGAATGGGCGTGCATTGATTTTGCATGCAAAGTGTAGAATTTTAAAATGGAACTGCGAAAGAGTTTTTTAAAAAGCGGAAAACAGAAATGCCTGTGTGGTTATGTGGTAGCTATTGGAGGGATAAGTGTACGTTTCGCCAGAATATAAAACTAATTTTGAGGTAAGAAATCCGAACAAAAATTTAATTTATTCTCGAACTACTAGATTCTAAAATATTTTTGGCTAAAAATTGGTTGAATTCTCTGGTGTGATGGAGTAGAAGGCTGAGAAAATAATTGTTTCTTGCATTCGCATTTTTTCCTTATGACACTGCAGCAAGAGATTGTGCAAATAGATTTGATTTTTCAGAGAGGCTGTTGTTGCTTCTATTCTTCTATTACCCTATGCGCTCTCCATTGCTCCGTCGTCAGCTCTTCATTAGATTTTATGGGTGGTCATAAATAACTAAAGTCATAAAGATATCCTTTTCACAAACTAAATACATAATAGAAATTCGAATAGGTTTAAACTGCATTTGGAAAGGGATTCGCAGTTTTTTCATAGAAGTATATGGTACAGATCTTTGCAAAGTCTAAAAATTTTAAGTTTTCTTTTTGCTGTTGCTACCACTTAAGTCGGAGTGAAATTAGAATTAAAATAAAATAACAAAAGTTTAAAATGTTTCGGTAAAAAAAATTCCAACTGCCAACAAACCTCCAAAGTTCAAAAGCTTTTGTTTTAAACAAATTATAGAGAAAGAAATAGTTCAGAAAATTTACACGCATTTAACGATAATGGACTGTCTCTTAAATAATATTAAGGATTTATGATTTAATTAAAAAATTTCCACTTGTTTCGCTTTCTCTCATAAAACATATACTTGGGTAAATCGCAAATTGAAGCTATGCAAAAAATGTGCTAAATGATCTGACTTTTCGAGCAGGATTTGAAATTACGATTTAACTGATTGTCATTTTGTCTGATTTGCTTTATTTGCAGTTAATTTTTAGCGGAGAATTTACCTCAGCAATGAACAAGGATTGGCATGCGCACCACTTTTGCTGCTGGCAATGTGACGAGAGCCTAAGTGGAAAACGTTACGTTCTACGTGATGAGCACCCATACTGTGTCCAATGTTACGTAAGTCATCCAAAACCGAAATAACTACATGATGCTGGTTAATTAATTGTCTTGAACTTATAAAGAGTTAAATATAATCTTTGGTATTCACAGGAAGCTGCCTTTGCCAACACTTGTGATCAATGTAATCAAATCATCGGAATCGGATCAAAAGTAATTAAAAATTCCCTTTAGTTATTTTAAAATAATGTAAATCCCAAAACAAGAAAATGCCTTAAAACAATTTTTTGATTCTTTATAGGATTTATCGTATAAGGAGAAGCACTGGCACGAAGCTTGTTTCTACTGCTTCAAATGCAGGATTTCCTTGGTTGACAGACAGTTTGGATCGAAGGTGAGATGAGTATTACATCATTTTTCAATGAACGTGACATACTATCCACCTAAAATACAAATTAAATCAGAAAATTCATTTCTTTCTCTCACCTTAAATTGGCGAGACTAGAGCTACGCCTTCCACACCTCCACAGTTCAAACAGACATTCACCATTTCATTCAGTTGTATTTAATATTTTTATAATAAGAAGGACATTTAAAACAATATGCAATTACTTTGACTCAATTAATTTCAATCTAATTTATTCTCACTGCAATTATAAACAGTATTAGACTAGCACAACTGCTTATTACGGAGAATTAAAAATTTATGACTTTAGGTTCGCTTAAAACCAATGGTTTTCTGTAGTTTCTTTAAATTAGTGTTATTGATTCAAAATGATAATTTTAATCGATATGATATCATTGATAACCCATAATTTTCTTCCTGTTTTGGAAATTTTTGCGCAGGCTGACAAGATTTATTGCAGTCCCTGCTACGAAGCTCAATTTGCTGCGCGTTGTGACGCTTGCGGAGATGTATTCAAAGCTGGTAAGTCCCAAAAAAAATTTCTTACCTAAATCGAAGAAATTCCTATCTCCCCACTACCTTTTAATTTTTACACGGCGAGAAAAATATAAGTCACGAAAGGTATTTTTGAACCATTTTGGTCTCCTGCTGAGATTAATCTCTTGTAAAATCACTTTTTAATTTTTGAAAGCTCAAACATCAAACGAGTAAGCAACCCCCCTCTCTTTCTATATTTATTCCTTGCCTACGCAAATCACGCTTCTATTTCATTTTTTCGCATCCTCCTTTGAACAGAAGAGGGGAAAAACGATATTTGCAATTTGTAATTTGCAAACATGTAATAAAAATAATTATAATGGGCATACTGTTCATAAGTATAAGCTGATATCGCACTACCTTAAAACATGTATCCTTCTTTGAACCGATGCGAATCTGATTGGCATTACACGAAGAAATATTTTCCTCCTTTCTTTTTTCTGCGTTCACCCACCAAAAATAAATATTTTTCCTGAGTAACTGACGTGAAATGTTATTCCAGATTTGTCCAGTGGGAGATAGTCAAAAGCTATCAAGTGCATGGCAAATTCTGTCTTGTTTACTTCTTGCAAATGTGATTTTTTTGCACTTTTGACGAGATGAATGAGTAAGCTTTAAATAAAGGTGTGACTGATGCATTAATATTATTACCATCATCTTCGTCTGAAAACATTCTTTTCTTTACAGCGTAAAAAATATGACATGATTTCGCATTAAAAGCTGTAATTTATATTCAATTTGCATAAAAAGAAAATTACATATGATCGAATCACCATTTCGCCCCTAAATCTACCCTATTATTATTACTATAAAATGGAAATTTTTTTACAACAACAAAACCAATTCCAAAAGACATAAAAATCCTTTTTAAACAAAACTACTTATTTAAAGAGCAAGTTTTATTAAACAAATTAATAGCAGCAAGTTTAAAAGTTGTGTAAACAAAGGATGAAAAGTGCTTTGGTAATGATAATGATGTCATTCCACTTGTCCAGAGAAGTTAGGCTCTAATTTTCATCGTTTTTCAATTACAAAAACAAGAAACCAAAATCTGTGACTTGAGACTTTTAAAATCCTGTAAAATCCTTAAAGGCTTTTCATTTTCATAATCAAATTATATCATCATAATCATCACCCGGTGCATAATTAGATTTGGAGAGGCAAAGAAATGCGTTGCAGGCAAGGTTGCCTTGCCGGATTTGCAAAGCATTTTTGATTTTTTCTTTGTGGCATATGCCACCTCATGTTCATTTACATTTTAAAGTATATACTTCGAAAAAGATTAATTTTTGGACAAATCGCATCCTCTTCTTTATAATAAAAATTTGGTGTATTGAGAGCCCCTGGCATTGTTGTCGGCACTAACGATTACCTCAAGAGTAAGTGCTATTGTATGTCAGCAGTTTTTTGGGTAGGCGTTTTTGGATTTTGCAAAATCTTTTTAAATATTTGTTTTTATTACCGGAGGAGGAGCGCCTGGTCCAGAAGAAAAATTAAAAGGTAGTTTTAGTTTCTTAAGATCATTTTAAACACATTTCTGTTTCTCCCGCTGGAATTGATAGTGTTGATGTTGTCCAGCAATGGCAATTTTTGCCTAAAGCAAAAACAGAATTGAGAGCCATGTCGGATGGATTTATTATTACCACCATCACAATCATGATCGTTTTCATCATCAGCACTTCAAGAGAAAAAAATATTTTGTCCATGTTTGGAAAGCAAAGTCTAAAAAAGTTTTTGTTTGCTGACTGGTGATTTCGTTTCTGAATTGATGCGACTGCTCTTTGTCTTGTAATCTTGTAAGAGGAATTGTTCATGTCATGAAAGAGAGGAGAAAAGGACATAATTTTATGCTGGTGGTTAAAGCTATCTTTCTTTGAATAATGTTTATGATGTGGATGAGGGTAAAATTGTAACTCCTCCGATTTCTCTTGATTTCCAATTAGCTACATTTTTCCTGGGTTTTAACCATCCTTAAAATTACCCAAATTTTACGTAGGAATTAGAATGAATATAAGCTGGACGCGAACGATATTTTTTTCAAAAACAGAATTTATTATTACGTAAAAGGCTTATTTATTTATGACTAAAAGATTTTACTTTTACACTGAGCTACGTGCCATTTCCAAATAAAAATTCTAACCTTGATGATGAGTATATTATCCGTGGACATACAGTCATTTATAATGATAGGACGATTTTAATTCCTTTGTAAGGAAGGGCAGTAAAATCGTAATATAAATCGTCAATAATTATAAAATCAGTTTTGAATAAACAGAAGTAACCCCGATATGAGTAATAAACATTTTAATGGCACAAGTAGAGCTCTTCTTCTTCCCCTTTTAAGTCGTTTAATGAGGAGCCGCCCACCCACCTGCGACATTCGCTGCTGAATTAAGCGTGAGCTTTTTGAAATAAAAGCATTGATTTCTAGTTTGCATCATTATCTTTTTCTTTTGTTCCTTTTATAATTTTAATTACTCATTTTTTATCTTCTTATCTCCAGCCATAAACTTTTGTGACTTTTGATGACCAAAAAATTGATTTCTCTGCTTTTGAGTAGGGTAATGTCTCATTTGCATAATAATGATAATGTGAGAAGAAGAAGATGACTGTTTCATGTCATCAAAATATCAAATCTTCACCCTGTTTTATTGCACGTGTGCAATTTGGTAATCAGTCACTTTTCAATCTCATACATTGACTATACATTGTGTGCGTTGGGTTTCGCAACAATCTTATTTTTGGCGTAGGCGGTGGCATCTTTGTCAAAATGTACTCGTATCGCTGTCACCAAAAGAGAATAATGCTCAGGTATCAAAAGATTGGATAGATTTTGTTTGAAATTAAAGCACGTACAATGAATACGATATAATGATGTTGATGCTGTTGCGTGATGAATGATTAGGTGAACAGCAGACAACTCAAAAAATCATTCTTTGAATTTTTATTTTTGGAAGCATTAATGTCGTTTGTTTGAGGGTTTTGTGTGATGATGTGATTCAGAATAATCTTATTAACGTATTTTTTACTTTTATTGGGATACAGCAGAATCTTTAAATGTTAAAAATATTCCTGAACCAAATTTACCTAGTAAAGTTTTACTGACGGTGATTCGCTAGTTTCTTTCCTGTTTTAGTTTAGTTTTTAATGATAACTTCGTCAGCTGTTAAAGTTAGCTTAGGCACAGGTGCTTACATAAATTGCGACTGTTTATTTATCTATACTTTTATTACTAATTATCATTATCATTAACGATTTGATATGGTTTACATTTGCATACTTTTACTATTAACTGCTTTTTTTACTATTTTTCTTATCATTATGATGCCGATGATCAAAAATGTCATTTAGCTTATAAAAAACTGCAATAATTTTTGCTATAAAGTAATTCTAAAAACAAGGCACTTCTAAATTTTACTGATGAATATTAGAATAATTTGTAGGAGGCGATTTATATAAACAAATCATTAAAACCCTATTTTAGCACAATATGACCACACAGTTAAAAGTACTTGTGATAAGGTTGATGGAAATGGATAAAAATTGACCTCACATGTCATGTTAACTTTACATCCGCTCTTCTCTGTAAAGCAAAAAAAGCAATTTCTCATAATCGTATACTGCCTTGCTTGGGCGTAAAGCAAAGGTCGCAAACGGGATGATGATGACAATGACAATTAATGTTTAGATAGGTTTTAATTCTCAAATCGTTCCACTCCCTTCCACAGCTCGTTCACAAAATCCGAACTTGGTATTAAAAATGACTAACGGTTTTCCTCTTACAAAACTCTTACGCAATCAAAATAAAAGCAAATTTTAAAATATACGCAACACCTATTTCTATTCATTTTGATTTCAAAGATAAAAAATTATCCATTGTTGAGATTTAAACGGAACAGGGTGGATTGACAAAACGGTCGTAGAGCAGACACGTGTAGGTGTCTTCTCAAGAAGATAAATATCCTTATCATCGCCGCTTTTGATGATTGACTGAACTTAATAAAACGAAATAATTGAGAGGGTTGAAAAGGAAAACAAAATTTGTGAATGAAATAAAGGTTGAGTATGGTTTTGTTTGTTTAATAATTATAATCTGATCTACCTGACCATCCGACATGTTGTCACTGGTCTAACTCTGTACATTGTGAATCCTTCATAATACAATCATAACAGCAAATGCGAGAGGATCTACACAATAATGACTATTATTATTGGAAGAGAGATCTTAGCTGATAAAAATAGTGATAATAATGTCTGCCCATCTTATCGCCCCCAAATTAGTAAACATCCGTTGTGTGGTGGTGGAGGTCAAAATCTAAAAACGTAAATAAATATATTCTCCTTTTCAT
Source organism: Lepidocyrtus fimetarius (assembly GCA_036507315.1). Taxonomy (NCBI): domain Eukaryota; kingdom Metazoa; phylum Arthropoda; class Collembola; order Entomobryomorpha; family Entomobryidae; genus Lepidocyrtus; species Lepidocyrtus fimetarius. The sequence goes on along the minus strand of JAANSO010001690.1, from coordinate 8,521 downwards.
CATTCGTCATCTTCAGCAATAAAACGTAAAACCAATTGGACCAAGATCAAGTCGGCAAAGGAGAAAAATCGCTGCTTTTTGTTTTTAGAATGAATATGGCAAAGCGCAATGAATGACAAATTTGACCTTCTCATTCTCAAAATCTCAATCCATTTCTCTCACTTTGGAAATGCAGGAGTCAAGCAGCAGCGTTTTGATATTTAAGAGGACAGGAACTGTTCAAAAATTAATTTTAATAAGAAGAAGGAGAGCCTTTTGGTCATGAGACTCGTGAGCATCTTTTGTTTCTGTTTGTACGCAAATGAATTAAATATCTTTTTCATGTACAATTACAGAATATCATAATAAAAATGCAGCAATTCTAATCTAAAAAATGATTAAATGCTCACATTTTACGTGTTAATCGATCAATTTTTCTCAATAAAAAACCCGACTGAATTGAGATAAGATTTTGATGAGGAAGTAGTTTTCATTTCGTTCGTTCACTTCCACTTTTATCTTTTAATTTCATCTTCTACTCCAATACTTTTTAGTCTACACTCGCGTGTGTGGTAGTTGTTTTGATAAGCTTCTTTCTTCATTTGATCATCATTTGTAAGCTATATAGCAATTGTGCTACTGCCCCCACAAATAACAAAACGCGCAGTAGGGAATTTAGACTTGAAATGAATGTCTTTGACATTGTTTCTTTGTTGTTGTTCCTCCATTATAATTTTTCCTAAGAATTTATCATTATTGCTTTTTGTCGTTTGAGAGAGGGAGCGAAGAAAATCAAATAGCTTTAATTTCCCTTTATCGCCTGACACTAATGAGAAGAAGGAAGGATAAAAAAAGAGATGGGATAGGATAAGAAGTAGAAAAAAGGGGTAGAGTGGAACAGCGCTACTTAATTTTCTTCTATGAATAAAGGCAATGATAATTATTTTATATAAATCTATCCACCTACTTTACTTTGGTAGTAGATGGGATGCTAACTCAATCAAAATTGTTTTTATATTTTCCAACTAAATTTGGACATGGAAGGAATTTGTTTTTTTATTTGGTGGAGAATCTCAATCTTCTTCTTCTCGCGTTAATTGAAATGTTAAATAGATTATTAAGAGACAAACAGGGTAAACTTGTGACGACTTGAGGATAGAGATAAGGGTAGAGAGCAGAGTTTGATTAATTTGCAGAAGTCAGGTGGGAATAGGAACAAGTTTAAGTAAAGTTGAAGACGTGCCTTTATTAAAATGTTTATGTTTTTGGAGTGAAGTTGATTAATGTCATTTAGTTTTGGCACTTACATAAATATTGACGCAATAAAACTTGCATTTATTTGGAGAGCAGCAGCAGCAATAACAGAAAGAAGGAATTTTAAATGTTCTGAAACACTTAGAAATTAGCAGTGACATCACTTTTCTCGCTCTCTTTTCTTTTCTGGCAAATAATGATGAAGGTGTGATAATGAGAATGATAATTTGATGATGACATGATGATGATGGCTGTGATGGTCAACAGCAATAAAATAATACAATCAACAATGCCTATTTTTGAGAGTTGTTTGTTGGACAAGTCTTAATTGTTGTCTTTGTTAATGAAAGGCTTTTAATTTTATGGAATTAATTATTAAATTAAAAGCTTTGCACATTTAAAAGTCAAAGCAAGACAAATAGCAAAAAATGAGAGTATTGGCAAATACAAATTCAACTTAAAGTGTATGCAAATACTACTTGTAAGCAACAAACCCTTGTCAATCTTTTGACCAAACCTTAAATCCTACTTCTAGTTTAGCCAACGACCGGTTCTTTCCTTTTGTTCTTTCAAGCACTTGCTCCTAATAAGTTGAAATTCCAGACACGTTGCTAGTTCCAAGTTATTCTAACATTCCAAATGGTTTTGCCATTTTACAAACAATACGTGCAAAAAAATGTGAATGTAAGATTTGATGCGATGATTGGGACTGCGCCTTGTTCGTGTGGGTGGACCGGTGTAACCCGGTCCTAGGATATTATATTCCATGTATAATTTACCTAAACAGCAACTTAACATATTGCTAAAATTTTGCAAATAGACTTTTGTACATGTCAGTCTTCTGATCATTCACTCTTATTCATTGTATCATTACCATTTAAAATAGTCATTTTTCACTCATTTCACGTTTTCATTTATTTTCGTAACAATTCGACGTGACACTACTTGTTCTTTCCAGAGTGCTTTTGAAGGTTTTTTGGTTTGAGGTCCAAAGTTTATGATGACAAAATGACTGGATGTTAAATTCTAAAAAAGTCAATTTAAAAAATGTAGAAAAGTGGAACCGTGTGTGCTCATTCTAAATGACAATTATTTCAATTTAGTTGAAAACATGATTTCAAGGGTGCTCTGAAAACCATGGACTAAAAATGAAATTTTAAAACTCAATGACAAAAGAAGGGAGGTTACTTTTTTTTAGATTATATTGCACATCATTAAATACAAGTCAGATACCTTTTGCACCATCTGCGCCCTCATTTTTGCAAATCTCTTTCAATTTCGCATAGGTAGGTATACTTTGCTGTCAGCACAGTTTCCTGTGTAGCTTTTTGTTTAAAACTTGGAAATTAGTTTAACTTAAATCAAAAGCCTTGCTTGTTTTGATCAGAGCCAAAGGAAACAATCCAGATGGTAAAAAAATATAATTTGAATGCAATCATTGTACAAAAAAGTCCAATCAGAGTTCTTAATTCACTTTTTTATTGCATTGGACACTACACTCACTCTTTTATGAGATAGAAACGGAGTAATTATTCGCAATTACAAATTAACTTTTTTCTCTCTTCCTTTCAATTTATGCTTGAAATTAGGAAAATGTTTAAATAAACAAATCTGAAAATCAAAGTTTCGGTAAATTGTGCATTATCCTTTCTTCACTTGTCTGCATTTGTCCTTAATGATTGATGATGGATGATGAGCAGGCAGAAATAAAGAAAAAGGAGCAATTTTATTTTGAATGAATGTTCATTTTGCATGTTTAACAAAAACTTTTCTTTTCAGTTTAGTCTCATGAAATCAAAGCTAAAGGTTGTTACTTTTGGAAAGGGGAACGTTTGCTCAATGCGTTTATTATATCTCTCCCTTTCATCCACAGTATTGTACTTCAGCTCATGTAAAAAAATTGGGGTTTGCAAAACTTTACCTATTTGGTATGGTCATGTTGAAAAGAAGAAGAGAGTGAGAGCTCTTGGTTCAGAGATATTCTTTACATTCACTCACGTACCTCACGACTTTAACTGCACAATCAGCAAACGACAAAACTCTGCTGTCCAGCCTTACTTGGTCAGTTTAAGATTGTCCAAGCTCGGACACACATCTAAAATTAGCTTTGTAGAGAAAACAAAGTAATTTGCATTTTAAGTGTAACCATTGATTTTGCTTTATTGAAAATTGACAAAGTGAAGTGAAAGAAGCAAAGTTTTTTAAGTGATTAAAATGGGAGACATTAAGAATATGGGTGAAGATCTGCAAGATCACCACATTGCAGATTTGATGTCACGTGGATTGAATCTTAAAAAGAAGAATGGAAAGCATTATTTGGTGACGAAAACTGTAACCCCTCCGAAAAGGGTTAATGAAACTGACGATGATATCGCTATTCTAACAATGATCATGCCGGGAGAAAAATTTGAGTGTAGTTTAAAAAAAGACTGTCTGATGGGAAATTCAAAGGAGAACAGACTAGGTAATACAATTTAAGTTAAGAGAAACTTATAAATATTTGAAAAGTTTTTCTGAATAATTTTTATACTGCATATTTGTCCATTTAATAGTTGTAAGGTTTAGTCACGCATCCTGACAAGCTTTCTTTCTTCCTTTCTCAAACTCTGTTTAAACATTAATTCACATACGAGCTTTGTTTGCTTTCTCCCAAAGTATGAACGTGCACCTGGAAATTCCCAGCTTGATTTCTGTTTTTTTAAAAGAAATACCAAAACTGAAAGGTGCATAAGTCTCCAAGCCAGATTTTATTTTGTCAGATGCTTCATTTTTTTTGTTTTTTCCGTTACAATGCTAATTATCTGCGGCAATTTCCTTTTACCTTTGGGTGTAGTTGGCATAAAAAAATTAGGCAAAACAAAGTGGAAATTTGACATAGTAATTTCAGTTGCTCGTTAGTTAGCTTAACAAGGCTTTATGACTTTGTTATAAAGACTGAGAGGTTGTAGGTGGATGAGGGAACCGCACTTGAAAAGCCTTTTAGCAAAAAAAAAAAACGATCTTGTAATCTCAAAACGGACAAAGGAAGAAGCCGAAAGGGAATGAACATTTATAGGAGCGCGTTATTTCTTGTAATAACCGTAATCATTTACAGGAAAAATCAATTTCGTTAGCAATCTGATTATGAAAACTAGCCATATAAGAAATCTAGACCAGATTAATAAAAAATAATTTTATGAAGAAGAAGCAGATAATTTTTTGACATTGAATAAAAGGTGGACAGGGAGTTTCTCTACTGCCTTCTTCTAAAAATATAAACATAGCCATGTCACTCATTTCATAATCTGTTGGCCTTCGTATCATATTTCCAAATTAAGAAGAAATTATATCCCTCTGTACCCTTCCATTGCGACAATATCCTGATTCCTGATGTACATTTGAACATAATCTTATCCAAAATTTGTTTCTTTTATTTTTTGACACAATATATTTTCCAAGTAATTCAAAGAGTTGAGCAGACAGGATGACATCAGAGATTTTAAACTAACATTGTGTCTTGGGACACTATCAAAAAACCAAAAAATTTTGAATGCTATTTTGCCATGCAGTGTGAATTAATCTTTTAAAGTCAATAGTTAAATTATACTAAAAATTTACTACGCAAAATATATTTATACTCCCAGTAATTGAATTTACAGTTTGACTACTTATGCGACTTCTACATCTTGAATAGGTATGTGCAGAATCTTATTTTGCACTTTTCTTCATGATCTTTTCATTTATTTTTTATCCGGACCAAATTTGGGCTGAATTTCCAATTCTTCTTTTTCATTTAAGAACGTTATTCGTTTTTGAGATGATGAAAGAAGGAGATGGACAGAGGATCTGTTTTGTCAAGAACATATTTTTGATCCCATTGTCCTCTCCCCCTTATCATCTCCTCAAGTCAGTAGTCCCTACTTAAATTAAACGCTATTGTTGTTTGTAAAGTTAAAATAAAAAATAAGTCTTAAATGTCTCGCTGCACCTAATAATTTCCATTATGGAAGAATAATATTTATTGAAAAGTTTTACTGCATTGAAATTGGATGGACGGATGAGTATGGGAAATGGGAATGGTCTGAATGATGATAGTGGACTCCGCTGAGATTTGACCTTGCTCTCTCCTGTAATTCTTCTTCGTCATATTTCTAACCATTATATCATTATTATCATCTTTTTACATTTATTTTTATTACGCGAAGAAAAATAAAAGGAAAATTTTTACAGAGCAGATCATTAGGAGATGGTTACAATATAGGTCCAAATGAGAAGGATGATGTCATTCTCATCACCAGCAACAACAGTATTTTGCAATTTTTGTAATTTGCACGCTTCCTTTGTATGTAATGCATATGAATGACGTGAGCTCCTTGGTTAACATTTAATTTAAAACTGGAAAAAAGGGAGAGTAAAACAGCTTTGTTAGTGTTTTGAAGCGTTGATGTTATTACGGGGCAATGTGAGATTCAAAAACGCTCAGTTGAACTTACTTTGGTGGTGGTAAATATAGGATTCGATAATATAGAGATAGCTATCATCACGTTATTTTTCTTTCGTCGATTATTCTGTCTGTTGACCTAATTAACCTTTTTGGGGAAGAAGAAGGGGCAATACTTTAAAGGAGTTCATTGATGAAAATGATACGGTGTTATGTAATATCGTAAAATGCAAACTAGATGTTATTATCTGTTTTATTAAGTAACAATGATTGTCTTGAAATCCATCAAATTTGGTGTTTATTATGATTAAAACAATTTCTGATTATTGTCTGCTTGTAGGCACGAAGAAGATGGAATACAAGACTAGACAATGGCACGAGAAATGTTTTGCTTGCTGCATGTGCAAGACCCCTATCGGGACAAAGAGTTTCATTCCGCGGGAGCAAGAAATCTATTGTGCTGGCTGCTACGAAGAGAAATTCGCCACAAGATGTGTGAAATGTAATAAGGTGATTACTTCTGGGGGAGTCACCTACAAAAACGACCCATGGCACAGGGAATGCTTTTGCTGTACTCACTGCAATATTCAACTGGCTGGACAAAGATTTACCAGCAAGGATGACAAGCCATACTGCGCCGACTGCTATGGAGAATTGTTTGCCAAGAGATGCTTTGCTTGCTCCAAGCCCATCACAGGTAAAATAAATTGCTCAGCTTATCAAACATTTGAAAGATGGAACGCAAAATTGAAATTATTTCATTATAACTTCCAGGTATTGGTGGCACCCGCTTCATTTCATTTGAAGAACGACACTGGCACAATGACTGCTTCATTTGTGCTATGTGCAAGACCAGCTTGGTTGGCAGAGGATTCATTGCTGATGCAGATGACATCATTTGCCCCGATTGTGCAAAGCAAAAGCTTATGTAAATCAACATTATAATTATTATGTAATTAATAAAAATTATACGGAGATAAAAATACCAATTTTCACACTTAACCATTAAATGATAATCATAAAGTGTTAAATAAGCAGAATAAATGTGTTGAAAATATTATAACAGGAAAAAGAATGGTCATATTAATATAAAATTATCACACAATTACCAAAAGAAAGCAACTCGCCAAGGTCATATGATGTATACTACTAACTCCGTTTTAAAACACAAAACACTCTATATACATAAGTTTAATTAGTTGCCTAATCTAACCATCCTTATACACAATTAGCTAGAATTTAAGTCGAGAGTAAGTTTGTTTGAAAGGTGCAATTACATAATTAAAATGTTTTTAAATATGAAAAAGTGTCTTACATAAAAACAATGTGAAGATGACAGGAACAATTAAAAATATAGTAAAATTTATTCCCAAATATATATCTTGATATTAATTGTAAGGTTGTCAAAAACAGCGCAACGGAAAATGATCTGATTATCTAACCAAAGTTTAAAAAGAAATAAATGATGAGCCATTTTAATGTAAAGATAAAAAATGAATAAAATATTTGATAATAAACTAATATAAATAATACCAACGAAATAAATGCATAAGTGAAAAAATCTACTAGTTTGCTAAGATTTTAGTTTCATTGTAGTGGATTTAAAGCTTGATGATTCTTTTTTGAATGAAGATTTCTGATCTAGTTTGGTCTTCCAATCTTTCATTTTATCTCCCAGTTTTTAAAGTCAGTGTAATTAAACTTAAATAAAACCATTCTAACTACAACCAAAATTAAGACTATTTTAACTATTATTTTACCAAGCAATGTTTATAATTATTATATCGTGGTGTATGTACATTTACATTTTATTTCAACAATGCAATGATGATATTCACTAGTATAGTAAAATACAATGACTGGATTTTGTGAATTTCCAACGGAATGATTTGAATAAAAATATTGGTGCTTGCTTAATAAAAAAATTAATGTAGTATTTTTGCGAGTTAAATGTAAAGAGGGGAAGATTAGTTGTACTTAAATCAAAAATGAATAAAAACAATAAAAAGTGGCATGAGAAGAAGGGCCTTAAGAAACTGAATTAAAGATCATATTTTGGAATGGCTGCAGTGGAGTAATTTTTTGCCTCCTACATCTTCCAATCAGTTAAGTGTACTTATGCCGGAATCTAGTTTAATTAAAAATATTATTGCTGCATCAAATAGTTTGCAAATTTTGTGTGGCTAATATAATTATTATTTAGCATTGTTGTGTAATTTGTGCTGTATGAAAAGAGTCGGGAGAGAATAAATAAAAAGATTCACAGAAAAATATTATAAATAGCTTATTGACTTAATTAAATATGCATACATAATTCATTCTATTCATTTAATGACTCTTAACAATAGCTTTTTATTCATTATTTACATTATTTTTTGAAATACACACTACTTTACACAAAAACATACAAAAAATACAATCTCTGAAATATAAAACAGTTCATTTACCATTTGTAAAAACAATAATTGCACAAGAAGTAAATTAAGTTACATAATTTTATAGTCTTTCACTAATTACAGTTGAATATTTTGCTTTGGCGTTGCATACTCTGCTCTGTACAGAGATGCTTTTGATCTGAAATCAGATTCTGCATCAGGAGGGAGAAGAACGATGGGTTGGAGGCCACCCATTGTCGATCTCTTTGTAGAAGCGTAGGAATAAGTGACGGATGGAGTGGGCCCTGAATCAGTCCCATAGAAATAACCTCCCCTTCCTGGATAACCTCCATTTAGTCCCGAAATACTGTGAATTTTCCTGGTAGAGCCGGAACTAAACTCGTCACTTAATTTTAAATGTCTTGAGCCTAAAACAAAGCCGAGAATAGCGAGCACAGCTCCATCCAGTAAACCAATAATTGCTAGAACGTAA
>JAANSO010001689.1:0-15906 GCA_036507315.1 Lepidocyrtus fimetarius | reverse complement strand
GTTGTTCCTGTACAAGTCACTAGTAGTAAATCGGAAAGTATCGGAGTTATTAACAAGAAGAAAAGTATTAGTAATGGGAGTAGTATACAGCAAGGGGTCTCGTATAGGTAAGGGGTCTTTTTTTTAAATTATTAGAGAATCTATCACAGACTCTCTCTATTTATTTATTCACAAAACTAATTTAATCTTTTATTTTCTCCCTCCCTCAATACAAACAGCACAAAATTACTAGTAAACAGCAACAACACAACACAGCAACCCTCAAAACAAGAAAAACAGCAACAACCCGACACACCACCACCACCAACATCATCATCAAACCTAGAATCAATAACAAACACACTAGAATCAACCCAAATAACCCCAGAACCCCCTAAGAATCTACAACAACCAGACAATTCTTCTTCTTCCGCATCATCCTCACTACCATCACAACAGCAGCAGCAGGAGCAACAACCACCACACAAATCAGAAGAATCTAGTAATAACACGATCCAACCCCAACCAGACGACTTCGAAGAAGACGACGACGATGTAGCCGTGCATAATAATATAAAACCGGATAGTTTAAATGATTACTTGCTACACAATGAGAGTGGGAGTACTAGTAGTAGTAGTACTGAGGATCCCCACCAACTTATTAGAAACATACAAGAATCTAACAACTTAGACCTAGACTTTGACCCTTTCCACGAGACTCAGAAAGCTTTTGAACAGATTATTAACGAGCAGGTTGGGGGTAGTGATAGGTTTGTAGTGGAGCAGGATGGTGGTAATCATAGGGAGTTTGGATTAGGTGAGTTTTTAGATTCTATTTTTTGTTGTTTTTTTTAATCTAATAATTAATTGGGTCTTTAAATTGTATGTTTTTAAACCCCCCAGCAGGTTTCCAATCCCAAATCTTACCACAACAACCTGGAGGAAGCGTAGCAGCAACAACGTCTTCATCATCATCACTCCTACTAGACTTTTTCAGTAACTATAACAACCCAACCAAGTCTAACTACCCTACTACCACGCTAAACCATCCGATTCATAATCACCACGCACAGCAGCCCAGCATACCACCCCCACCCGGATTCTCTAGTTCTTCTGTAATGTTAGATAAAGTGGCTAGTACTCATATTAATCCACACCATCACCATGCAGTACAGCAAGCTCTACTCCAACAACAACAGCAGCAACGGGTTGGTGGGTTAGGTTGGGGTAGTGGTGAGCTAGGGAATAATGATTGGATGAGTTTAGACCCTGCTATTATATTTTCTAAGAGTAGTGGGGCTGGTGGGTCACCACAACAACAACAACAGAATCATCTTCATCATTTGCAGAGGTTGGATAGTGGGAATCCGCTAGTTGGGTTGTTTGGTAGTGGGAGTGGTAATAATAATAATGGGCAGTTTTTACAACAACAGCAGCAAATGCAACAACAGTTTCAACAAGGGTTAGGTGGTAGTCAGTTTAGAAATGTTTTTAGTGGGGATTTGCAGTCTCAGCAGCAGCAGCAGCATGCGTTGCTAAGGTAATGATTAGTTTGGATTTTTTAATTTAAATAATTTGTAAGAATTATGAAATTGTATAAGATTTTTATAGTCATTGTTGTTTAAATACAGACCAACCCCTACGACTTCGTTACTACAACAACAACAACCACCACCACAATCACCCCAACAACAACAACAACCTTACAACTTCCCACAACAATCCTCATACATCCCACAACAACAATCCCAACAGCAGCAACCAGTTCCACGTGCCCAACAACAACAGCCCCAGTACTATTCTAACACTACGACTACATCTTCAAGATTCTATGGCAACAATGGAATGCAACAACAAGGTGGTGGTGGTGTAGTAGTGAGTAACCCTGTAGTTACTCCACCACCGCCTGGGTTTGGTGGGTTGATTAATTATAAATCTAATAATAATCCTGGGCAACAGTTTTCATCAGCAGCGGCACAGCAACAGCAGCAGAGTCAGCTACATAATACTTCGTTTTTTCCGTTTTAATATAAAAGAGTTGCTATTTGAGAGATACAGAAAAAATTTATGGAATTGATGATTTATATATATACATGTATGAGGAGGAGACGGGGGGGAATATAATGATTGTAATAATAAAAAATGGAATCGATTCATTCTTTTTTTAAAATCGTGTGTGGGGTTGTAATTAAACATCGTCATATAATGTAGCCATAATAATTACGTATACTGTTGTAATGGAATTAAACGTGGTGTATTCTTTTTTTTTGTCTGTTGTTTTTGGGGTTTTTTAACATGGTTGTTGTTAAAATGATGATGATGATCATGATACGAGGACTTTTTTTAAATAGATTTAACCGTTATTTAAAAAAAACATCGGTTTTTTCGTCATAATACTGTTTTTTTTTGTAATAAAACGTGGAAAAGTATGTGTGTGTCGTGTGGATTTAATTGAATAAAAAAAGATTTTGTGTGTGGTCTTTTTTTTTTTGGGATATATTATGGTTTTGTGTGTGGAAACTATTAAATTCACTTTTTTAAATGCATTTTTTTCGTTCGAGTGATCAAAAGTTCTTTGTTTTTGGCGTTGGTTTTTTTATACGATAAGAAGAACTGTATATTATGACAAACAATTTTTGTAAAGTTCAAAGAGAGAATCTTTTATTTCAAGTTTTAATTCATTTCACACGGAAAGTTAACATAAAATTAGGATCTTTTTTTTGAACTCTCTGTGACCATTTAATGAACATTACATTTTTAACGTAACTGTACAGATTTTTAATCACTATAATTACGTGTACAAACACGTGTGTATTATTGACTACATAATATATGCACAAATACTACACCCGTTTACTTACTATTTTAAGAATTTGAATAGGTTCTTTGCAGCCTGGAACAATATAGCAAACATACACAATCAAATACAATTCATTAATTTGCATAAAAAATAATACTGAAAAAAAGCATTTTTTTAAAAAAAACAACTTACACAATGATCAACACAGTGAAAGTAGTCAATAACCTCTTCAAAGCAAGTCTCAGAAGTTTTACTCTTAGAATTAACCCGGTCGTTACAAGTGGTAAGTTTTTCTAGTAGCTTCTCGCATTCTGGTTTTTCCCTGCATTTTTCCCTTAGTTTTTCATAAGGGTCCTGTTACAAAAAACCGTTTTTGGTTATTAATTTTTTAGAACTATTTTATTAAATTAAGAATTTTTTTTTAGTTTTTAGTAACTAATATACCTCCAACTCTTCCTCCTCTACGGGTTGAGATGCAGCGATTTCTTTTGAAGACATTTTTTTGTTATAATTTTTTAGTAAAAGCACTTAAAATGCTTTTTTTTAAATTAACTTTCTAGGATCAAATATCAAAAAGTGAATTTTATTATGCGATAATATGTGTGGTGGACCTAAAGATTTCTCCACACAGATGAGAATATATAACCATGCATATGTACCCAAATATCACCCCAAAAAGTTATATATTTCTCTGATATACAATTTAATACATTCCTATTTTACAAAAGCCGACGAGGAATAAAAGCAACCATCACCAGCTTCAGCACTACCCCCAATAGATGTCTAAACTAACGGTTACGTCTTTGTTCACCCTTTTTTTTGCTATATTATAATATTCTTGTAAACTTGATTTCTTTTCTTATTGCTAAAAACTTGAGAGTAGTATTACAAAACCGATTAGCTTCACGAGATATTAAATAGAATTCTATGCTTCTTTTACAAAAAATACGTGTCATTCCAACAAAGCATCAATAAACTTATTAAGCAGACTGTAACCAGCCCTTTACTTTCCCACAATAGTAGTACGATACTATAAAACCTAAAAAAACAATAGAATGATTTATTTTGAAAACACTTCCGTTACAAATATGTCAAAAAAAGACACAAATAAATTAAATCTCGTTTACAACCATTCATATATGTTTTTAAAATGAAACAAAAAAAAACATCATAAAGTACGCATTGTTATTACGAAACTATTAAAACTTAACTATTTTTACTATTAACCACTATCGTATAATGCTGATGTGAGATAGTGAGAAAAAGTACATGATCCTTCGATAAGCTACTTCCCGTGTATGTGTGTATATTAAAATAACGTATTTCCCGTTTGTATGTGAGCGTAAATTAACCAGTATAAGTATCCGGGAGTTTTTTTAAACTCAATTATCAAGTACTTGTAAGTACTCACAATTATTTAGTACTTATAATAAATAGTTTACTAGCTCGTATAGCCCGATACAGTGAATAAAATCTCATGTGTCTTATTGATTATATTTAAAAATTTTACCATATAAATATGGAGAAATTTCTTGTAATTTTAAACCATAAACTTTAGTATTTTCTAATTGCAATTTTGCAAAACATCCAGTGAAAAAAATATCCAGTTTCATATTTTTTTTCAGTACAGCATTACCAGTTCATAATACCCGAGTATTTTTTTTATTTCAAGCTAAAATTTGGAATTAAAGCAAAAATTTACATATTAATTCAAATATATTGCACAGCATCAGAATTTCATGCTACCTGCCAGCAGTATATATCAGTACCGACGGAATGACATACTATACAAACATACACACATAAACAAACTACTTATATATGCACACTTAAAGTATGTCAAATTCTTTAACCATATAATACACAAGGATCGTATACACATACACACACACACACGAATTAATTAGGTCAAGTACTTGAAGAAAGAATTCCTTTCAAATACCTTTACATACACACACTTACGATTCTTATAAACCCGTGTCTTCTTTTAACTACTCACAATACCCAAACCCCACCATATAAAACTTTCTCTTTAGAAAAAAAATCCCTTTAATACGAAAACAAAAGCAGACGAAGAGAAAACAACAACGTGAATACACAAAAAGAAAGAAAAAACTATCCTGTATTAAAACCACTATGATAGTATTGTCAATCTACCTGTTTTTATTTCACTACGTATCATAGTCATACCGGTTTTTTTTTAAAAGAATGAAATAGAATAAAATGAACTTGCTCGTCTTGTATTTTAATTTAAACATGTATCGATCGATATATGTGTGTCTCTAGGTTTTTATTCTTCATTCATTATTTAAATGTGGATTCAGTAGTACTCATGGGTTTGTATAATATTTGAATCATGCGTTTGTCTGTCTGTCTGTATGCAAATGATGATGTATTAGTTATGCTTTTTACAATTATATCCAAATACTTATATTACTAACAAGCTAGTATTTAAACACTCTTACATCAACTACAACCCATATATATATCCAAGTTTAAACACAAGTTCATATCATATCCCCCCGCTCTTTAACCCGTAAAATCACCACACAACAGGTACAACCAATAAACATGTAGGTAAAAAGGGTATATATTTAGGTAACAAAAATTAGGGTTAGATTAGATATATCTTATAAGAAAAAGTAGTTAATCGCGTACAAGGTGTACGAGTTTTCTACATAACAAGAAAGAAGATTTCACTCTATAGATCCCCCATTCATTCATTCTCTCTCTCAGTCTTTACGTGTAGATCCTAACAAGCAGAGACCCTTTTTTTAAAGATCCCTTTCACATAAAAGAAAAAGGGATGGATACGTTATAAGACTCTGCTGTTAGTTACAAAAAAGATCTGCAAATACATTTAAAACCCTTCATATACAAACACACACCTGTATAAAGAAAAAAGGGTTCCTTGTTTAAAAAAAATCTTTTTAAAACAGTTTTTAAAAACATCCGTAGTATATTATACGCAACACGTAACAAAAAAAAAGTAACTGAAAACGAATCTTTCCTTTACACAGACAGATCAACAGGTGTGTGTGTAAAGAGGATGTAGTAGAGGAGAAATAGAGAAGTAGTAATAAATATAGAGATGTGGATGTAGACGCGTATGAATGATTTTTTTTTGAAGATGCGTTATTATAAGAATCTAGTAACATAACTGTGTATAAAATAAAATCATCATTCGAGTTAGAGTGTGTCCGTTTTATTTTAAACAGTTTTTCGTTTTAGTATCGTGTGTATATATCGTGTTTGAAATACACATAGAAGGAGCCTTGTTTAGTATTAGATACGGGATATTTTTAAATCATACGTGATATTTTATAAATTTTTAGTTTAAATTTAGTCTAGCATATAGGGTTTTGTGTGTATTTCGGGGTTTGTGATATATTTTGGTGATTATGATTTAATCATAACTCTGGAGTTTTTTTAATTAAACATTTAAAAATCGTGTAATAAAATCCTCTATCTGGAGATTGTGCGATTATGGAGTTGGTTAACCGTGTGACTGGGTACTACACTTGGTTGATGAATGATGTTAGGGGTAAGGAGTTAAAACTATATTTATTTTAATACGAAATATTACACATAAATTCACATGATTTTCTATTAACCATGAAAAACAATTATAAATCCCCACATACAGACCCACGTGTAGACAACTACCCACTAATGTCATCCCCATTCCCAACCCTACTCATATGCCTAACGTACATACTCATAGTTAAGAAGCTAGGCCCAGGTTGGATGCGCCATAGACCTGCGTACAAGCTACGTGGGTTGATCATCGTGTACAACGGGTTGCAAGTTTTGTTTAGTACTTGGTTGTTTTATGAGTATGGGCGGGGTGGGTGGTTCCATGGGTACAGTTTTAAGTGTCAGCCGGTGGACTACTCGGAGGGTGAGATGGCTCTTAGGATGGTTAATGTTTGTTGGTGGTACTACTTTAGTAAATTTACTGAGTTCTTTGATACGGTAAGGGTACTTTTTGCTTTTGTTGTTGTTTTTTTTTTGGATTTAATTAAGGTTGTTTGGTTGTGTGGTTTTTGGTAATATAGAGAGATAGACAGAATAGAACGTTTCTGATCGTATATAGTTTAGTAGGAGTTCCGTCCAAAATGCAAAATAATGCGGAACCTATTTATTCCAAAACGAGATTATTTTGAAAGAAAAGAAAAACTTTTGTTTTGACATTTTTTCAACATTTTGTAATCCAGTTTTGACTTTTCACACACTTTTGATTCTATAAAAACAAAAAAAACACAAAAATCGGAGATATGAGCATTTAATTCTAAACGGTTCAATCAATGTAATCTTATTTACGTCACTTCCGGTACGCAAGTGTTTATATCTCCGAAGTTTATAGGAATTTTGACATGCTCTAAAAAGCAAAGTTGGCCAAAATTAACTGCGCTAAAACGTCAAATAATCAGATTTTGTCCACAAGAACTTTGGCATATTGGTTACCCAATGTTTTGTAACTAAAGTTCAAATATTGCATAACGCTTTGCTCCACGCAATAAATTTACATTATTTCTGTGATCTACGACCAAAAATACCCCAGAAACGCTGTTTGGTTTCTCAATAGGAGAGCGGCACCTAAAAACCTTCCCTTTTAAGAGAGCTTTTTGTTTTGACATTTTTCAACATTTTGTAATCCAGTTTTGATTGTTTTTTTTGTTTTTATAGAATCAAAACTGGATTATATAAAAACAAAAAAAACATGCGTTTTTCTTAAATTCTGGGAAAATTTCTCACACGAATCGTGCGTGTGTGTGTCGTTAATGATGCTATATACATATATATCTGGATAATAAAGTCTTGTTAATTTTACTAACATAGCCATACAGAATTGCAAAACAATCAAATTAATCCAAATGATCACACAAATCTGAAGAAAAAAAACGTTTCTAATACATACCCCTCTCTATTCCTACACAGTTCTTCTTCGTAGCCCGTAAAAAATACAACCACGTGTCCCCCCTCCACGTAATCCACCACGGAATAATGCCAATGTCAGTCTGGTTCGGAGTAAAGTTCACCCCAGGAGGCCACTCCACATTCTTCTCCCTCCTCAACACGTTCGTCCACATCTTCATGTACGCATACTACTTCCTCTCCGCATTCGGACCCCAAATGCAACGCTACTTATGGTGGAAGAAGCACTTGACTACTCTCCAGATAATCCAGTTCATAGGGATAGCTACTCACTCTTTCCAGCTACTATTCATTGACTGTGCGTATCCGAAAGCTTTTGTTTGGTGGATTGGGTGTCATGGGTTGTTGTTTTTAGTGCTTTTTAGTAAGTTTTATAGGGTTACGTACTTGGCTAATCAGAAGAGGAAGCGGGAGGAGGCTGCTGCTGCTGCTAAGGCTGCGGCTGAAGTAGAGGAAGAGAGCCGGAAGTGTGTTACTGCTGATGGGTTAATAGATGATGATAATAATAATAGTTTTGTTAGGAAGCGAGTTAGTAATAATAATGATAAAGGGTTTGTTGGGGGTAGTAGTAGTTGAGTTGAAAGTTTTTTGTAGTAAACGTCTTTGTGTTAGCCATATATTGTTTGGATTTGTTATTCAGTGTGTAGTAGGTTCTCTGCCTCTGGAGAGAAATATTGCTCATATTTTTTTTAGTTCAGTTAGTGGGGGGATTAATAGAATTGGTATATATTTTGTATAACCCGTGTGTGTGTATTTCTGTGAAGTCTTCTTCATTGCTGTGAAAAAACATAACGTGTATTTTTTATGAAACCTTTTTTTAAATTCTATGTATTTATATATCCATCATCATCCCTCTCTCTCTGTCTGGACCAAATAAAACACATTCACACACGCTTTACAATCGTATTAATTGAATTTATTAAAGACCTTATATATATGTAACGTGTATATTTATAATTGCTTATCTAATTAATTATTTTTGTAAGTTTTTGAAATAACACAAAAATTGATATATTATCCTATGGCCAGATTAATTTATTACTTAAAATTATTTTGTATTTTTTTAGATTTTTTTGTGGATTTAAATAAGTTGTTGTTTTGTATTTAATAAATTATTGGAGAAAGTGGAGCGAAAATTGTTATTTTTTTATTTTTTGTTGGAAAGTTGTTTATGAACATAATTTATGGGCTTGGAAGATTTGGAGTTCATTTGGGGAGAAACAAGCATATAAGCTCGTAAAATAGCGTGTAATTATATGTAAATTTTTGCATAATAACTGTTTACAAATTAGCATTTACATATAAAAGTTATTATATCTTATATGCTACTCAAGGTTTCTATAGAAACGGCGTAAAGATCTAAATAATAATCTAAAGTCAAGTTTCAATTAAAAATTGGGGACACTTATTCCATGTATTTTTTAGGGAGTCCCAAATTTTGAATTGAAACTTGACTTTAGATTATTATTTAGATTTTTACGCAGTTTCTATAGAGATCTTGATGCTACGGCGTGATCAAAAACTTTTAAAAAAGGTGGTGAACTTTCCGGGTGTTAAAAGCAATATTGGTGTCTTTGCCGAATACCTTTGAAAATAGTTTTTAAAAAGTTTTTTTACGTATATTTATTTGCTTTGATTATTAATTTAAAAATCCGACAAAAAAGGTTTCAAAATAAAGTTTTGTTCCTGCTCACATTCTTCTTATTTAAACGACCATTTTCTAATTTTGACCCCAAAGCGGTGCCATATTTTTTGGCCAGTATATATAGGTAATAATATCAATGACCGAATAATCAACCCGTTAGATAGTATTCACGCGTTATTTATAATCATACAATCATTTTCTGAGTTACATTGTTTGTCACACAAGTCATGCATGAAACTGATCGTTTTGAAATTAGATCGGAAAAACGTATATTTGGAGGAGGGGTAAGTGATTACACAGCAGCACACCTAGGTATTTTTTCCACCTGGAAACAGGAAAAAAAACGAATTCGTGTAGAATTCTTTCACCTACACGGAATAAAAGACAGCAAGCCTGCATAGACGCTATAGCTTGAAAATTTGCATAATATCATTTCCAATTGTTTTTGCAAATCTACATTTTGCAAAAACTTTTTCCAAAGCAAACAATATAAAGATTTGCACTGTGAAAGTTTATGTTCAAATGACACAAATTTGGTTTTTACATTAACCGTTTGCAAATTTACAAAAATATTTGCATATATTCATTGTCTATATACATGACATTACCTTTTCACTGATACTCAAGCATAGCAATTATTGATCTAAAAAAATGCCTTAATGCCTATAAGGTTAATAGTTAATCATAGCATTGTACTGCAAACTTTCATTCATTTAACGGCCAAAAACCGTTAAAAAGCTTATAATTGCTGAAAAACAATACAGCGCTCTGTCCGAAGGTTCAGTCTATGACTAAAATCTATGTTAAGGCGTTTTTGAGTTATCATGAAGACGAACAGACAAACTAACAATCTCGATTTCTTTTCAAGCTATAGTACTACTAATATCAATGACCGAATATAATCAACCCGTTAAATAGTGTCAATTTTTGGTTAAAATATAATAAGCAAGATTCACGTGTTATTTATACAATCATTTTCTGTGAGTTAGATAAAAAAATACACTCTTCACATTGGAGGCATATATGTTAACCAAAAACGCCATACATATATGTAGCATCAAACCTTTCGCTTTTTTAATATACATAATGTACTGATGTCATATGTAACGAATCCATTTAACTACATAACGTTTAAATAACTTTTCAACAAAACACGTTTACGTAGTTACGTAACATTGTTTACTCACACACAAGTCATTTTGAGTGACCATTCACTTTTTTTATGATTATGCCTAACAGCAAGTAAAAACGTAGCCCTAGATAGTGCAAACTTGATCTTCAAAAAAGAAAAACAAAAACAAAATTGCATATTGGGGGAGATGTAGTGGGTGTTGTGCAATATTTTATTATTTTCATTATCATGGTTATATTGTCGCATATGCGTGTGTGTTTTGATTTTTGCTTTGAATGTATATTTTTTTATGATTTTTCTAGAGTGGGTCTAACATATATTTCGGTTTGTATTTATTGGAATGGTTTATGTAGATAAGATATTAAATAGAATCGTTTCTTTTTTTGTTATTTTGTACATTCAAGTAACGATATTACAAAAACGCTGTATCGCGGGGGGATTGTCGCGTTTTATATATATATTTTTTTAGGTTGAGGTGGTTGAACTCCTTTTTGTTGTTACTTTAATTTTTTGAACGGGGGGATGATTGTGGTGATGATGACCTTATAAAAATTGTTTTTGTTTTTTTTGAAAATATATTAGAAAGGACCCAGTAACCCTTTTTTTAGGAATGGGCATGGTTTTGTGTTTTGTTATAATTTTGGGTTTTTTTTTAAATTAGTGCACATTCATATTTTGCATTGTTTGATTTAGATTAGTTTTGGGTGTCAACGACAAAATGTAAATAACCTCTGGATTTTATTTTAAATAAGTTAATAAGTAATTTAGTATTTTTATTAAACACTTACAAAAACATTTAAGTTCCATTGAAAATTACCTCTCAGAAATGGGTTTTATTCTCATACTTCAAACTTTAATCCATTACTTCCGAATATGTTCAAAAGCGCATACATATTTCCCCTATTAGTAAATTATAAGTTGAAAGGATTTCTATTTTTGTAACCACTCTGCTGTCACGCGACCATTTCGTGATATTCGAAATCATAAAATGTGTTTTGGTATAAAATTGTGTGTATTTACAAGAGTTTTAAGACCGTGTCTATGCTACAGACAGACGGTTATTAATACACGAATTACCTTGTTTTTCCTCAATAAAATTTAAAAATATATATGACTTAAAATGCACAGGGCTTGCATCCATCATTCTGGCTTGTCCTGTCTCTCTTCTCTCTCCCTTTTAACACCATCCAAAAAGAACTACATTTTTGAAGAAAAAAAATGACCTATTTATACTTGAAAAATAAAGAGAAAATTAATACGATGATGATTGTGTAAAAAGGGTACTCATATGTAGTAGTTTTATAGCAAAACTAATATAACCCTTTTATATACAAAATCCCTTACACACACACGCGGTCTACGACATGTAAAATCCAAAAAAAAATCACTTGTGTCATCCCAACCAAACGCAATCCACCACGCCACATTATATTAAAATTACAAAATTACAAAATTTTCATATGCGCCGACCCTTTTTTTCCCCCTTTTCATAACCCTTTTAAATAACATTTCGTGTACAATTTTAAAAATGAGGTGTATATAGAAAAAGGACCAAGCGATCCATTTAGTTTCAGTAGTTAGTTGGGAGCTGGTGAGTGAAGAGCGTTCGTGGCGTTCACTTTTTGAATTGTGTGATCTTGATTTCATATACAATCATAATTTGTCCTAGAAATTATATAATTATGTGGATGTGGCCATAGTTAGTTGGTTTGTATATGAATAATTAAGTTTTTGTTTTTGTTAAGTATTTGTTTTGTGATTTTATGATAAGTTCAAAGATGTCGAAAATGTCAAAAATCCAGAATAATAACAATTTCTACTACGGTGGAGATGATGTTGGGAAAGGTTGCTACACGGATCCGGATAGTTATCAACAGGTATGAAAAAACGGGTTAAAAAATTAATTATCTTGTTACGTGAATACGTGTGCATTTTAAAAAAGCACGTTTCCAGAGAGCAAGCGTATTTGTAATATTCTTTTTGTAAAAGCGAGAAAATAGCGAAATTCTACACAAAAAATCTAATTTCCAAACTAAAATCACATACAAATTCATACAATTCGAATTCTATTATCGCAACAACGCGCACTTGCATCGATCCAACGTGATTACTCAACAGCACAAAAAAAAGCGTCCCTTTTTATCTCATGTACGAATCGCAAAAAAGCGCAAGCGTAACTATATTTCATACAAAAATTTCAAATGTTCAAAATCAAGCAAAAAAATTAAACGCTTTTTTAAAAATTAGGTTGAAATTACGATTTCAAACATTACAAAAAAATTTCCTTTCACAACAATTTACACAAACCCGTATAAAAAATTTTTAACGTTAAATTCCAAATCAACAGATAATATCCCACCTCCGCACCTCATTCAAAACCCAAAAACCCTTCCCAGTCCCGTACAGAATAGCCCAACTCCGATCTTTACTCCGCATGTACATCGAGCGCCACGACGAGATCCTAGAAGCCCTCCGCAAAGACATGAGAAAATCCACGTTAGAAGGGTACATGTACGAGATAGACTTGATGAAGAATGATATACGCGAGACTATCAAGAACCTTGAGAAATGGGCTTCACCGCACTACTTGCAAACTAATTGGTTGACTCTTGCTGATCGGGGGTATATTATTAAGAGTGCGTATGGGGTGGTAAGTCATATCAATTGTTTACACGCATGTCTCTCTCTATTACATACGTATCTAATCCAATTATTTCAAACTCTAGGTACTAGTAATAGGAACCTGGAACTACCCATTCCAACTAACACTAGTCCCAACAGCAGGAGCAATAGCAGCCGGCAACTGCGTACTAATCAAACCCTCAGAAGTCTCCCCCCACTCCGCAGCCTGCATGGCAAAGTTACTCCCCCAGTACCTAGACCCAGACTGCTACCAAGTAGTCCTTGGAGGCTCTTACGAAACGGACTTGCTGCTCGACCACAAGTTTGACTATATATTTTACACTGGGAGTATCGGGATTGGGAGGAAGATTCATGCGAAGGCTAATCGGCACTTGACTCCTGTGACGTTGGAGTTGGGTGGGAAGAGTCCTGTTTTTATTGATGATACTGTGGATTTTGCTATTACTGCGAAGAGGATTCTTTGGGGGAAGTGTATGAATATGGGGCAGACGTGAGTGATTTTTTTTTGCATTAGTTACTTGTTTTAAAATTCTTTTCTTTATTCTGTTTTATAAAAAAACCAAAAAAGAATAGTTTTTACTCAAAAACTTTTTCATGGTTACTTGATTGCATTACGTTGTTTTTTTTTGGCTTAATTGAATCGACACAAATTAAACAAATCTCCATGACAAAATAACAAACCAAACACAAACCTAACCATATTTAACCGTTTTTATTTGTAGCTGCGTAGCCCCAGACTACATCCTCTGCACAAAGTCAGTAGCCAACAAACTACTCCCACACATGCCCCCAATCATGAAGGAATGGTACGGGCACGACTGGAAAACCGTCCCCGACCTCGCCAGAATAGTTAACAAGAAGCACTTTCACAGGATCGTGCATTTAATAAAATCAGCGTCAGGGACGGTTGCTATGGGGGGTGAGTGGGATGAGGATGACTTGTGGGTTAAGCCTACTGTTATCGTTGGGGTTAAAGAATCGGATCCTATCATGAATGAGGAGGTTTTTGGGCCTGTGCTGCCTATTTACTTGTTGGGGGAGGAGGCTGGGGACTGTGGGTTGGGTGAGGCTGTTGAGTTTATTAACTCTAGGGGGTGGGATCCTCTTTGTTTGTATTGTTTTAGTGTGGATTTGGGGGTGAGGAGGGTGTTGGAGGATAGGACTCGGAGTGGGAATATGTGTTTTAATGATACTATCGTGCAGTTTGCGAGTAAGTCATTATATGTATAGATTATTAGTAATTGTAGTCATAGCAATAAACTTATCAAAACAAATTAATTATTTTAAACAGTTGACGAGCTCCCATTCGGAGGAGTAGGAACAAGCGGTATGGGCTCATACCACGGAAAGTACTCATTCGACACGTTCACACATGAGAAACCCGTTGTGGTCCGGGACTTTAGTTTCATCGGGGATAAAGTAGGGCTCATCCGGTATCCCCCGTATAACAAGTTTAAGATTAACTTTTTGAGTTTTATGCTGTGGCATTGGAAGAAGTTTAAGATTTTTTATTTTGACTATACTCCTCACTTTTTTTGTTTTTTGGTTGGGGTCGTCGTTGTGTTGGGTTTGGAGTATTTTGTTGGTGGTGGGGGGAGTAGTAGTGGGGGGTTGTTGGAGAGGGTTGTTGAGAGGTTTTTGGTTTGAGTCTGTGATTATGGTGGGTGGTAGGGGTGAGAGAGAGAATGGAAATCATGATTTATTGTATATTTTTAATTATTGTGATGATTTTTAATTTTTTTATACTTCTTCTTCGTCGTGTTTCTTCATATTTATTGATAACGTAAATAATCATGTATTTTTAATAAATTATATTTTAGTATAAACAATTTATACAATATGATTTTTCCATAAAACTATAATCGTGTTAAACTTTTATATATTTTCTACTTTTTTCTACTATTTTTAGCCTCATATATACGTTTAATTTTGTAATAAAACACTAGTAACAACAGATTGTTGTAACCTGTCCGCCTCTGTGGAATTGCGGGATTTCTTGTTTCATAATGATTTGCAATAATACGTATCCATATTTTTAAAGATTTTCTGCAACAAAGAAAGAGAAATAAACATAAGCAATGCTTAAGTAGGGAGTCGATTTAATATAAGCGTTTTTAATAAAGAACTACAAAAAAAGATTTTCCAACCGTTATGTCAGAGAGCTATACCAAATAATCAGATTATTTGGACTAGCTGAATGCCATAATTCATGGCTGTTTTGTGATCTGTATGGAGAAAGCATATAAGGAGATAGCATTTATAAGAACTAACACCATTACAGAGATAACACAGAAAATGTGGTAACTACCCTAAAGAGGAAACATTCATAAAATGGTAACATTCATAAAAAGGTAACATTCAAAAAATGGTAACATTCATAAAAAGGTAACAGTCATAAAAAGAAAACATTCATAAAAAAGTAACATTCATAAAAAGGTAACATTCATAAAAAGGTAACATTCATAAAAATGTAACATTCATCAATTGTCACCACTACTTCCCACTTCTGATTCCCAACTCTAATTGCCACCTCTAATTGCCACCTCTAATTGCCACCTCTAATTGCCACCTTTAATTGCCACCTTTAATTGCCACCTTTAATTGCCACCTCTAAATTCCAGCTCTAATTCCCACCTCATGTTTCCACCTCTAACTCCCACCTCTAAATTCTAGCTCTAATTCCCACCTCATGTATCCACCTTAAGTATCCACCTCAAGCATCCACCTCATGTATCCACCTCATGTATCCACCTCAAGCATACACCTCAT
>JAANSO010001688.1:0-15911 GCA_036507315.1 Lepidocyrtus fimetarius | reverse complement strand
CTCCTCCTTCCATATTCTTCAGTTAATTGATGTGAGATTTTGTAAAGAAGTGAAATGAACGATCCAGATCTCGACTCGATCATGTTCTGATTAGTGAAAGATTTGATGATTATGAGATGCCAACCATTCGACAATCTTTAAAAAAGCGTTTTTTCAATTTTTCCCCAAGCGAAAGCAATCCAGGTTCGTTTTTAGTAAGGAAAATAAATTGTTTTCGTGTATCCATCTAATCCAAATCCACCTGTCGTTCTTTCTCTTTTGTGATCACTGTAAAAGCTTATAAAAGAAAATTAAACCACTTTTTTAAAAAAAATGCAAAGAAATGAAGGGTTTTAAATGGGTACTAGTTTACCTAACTGGTGCTTCTTCGTCAGCAAATGCCAGCTTATCAAAATTTTGTCTTGATTTTTGTTCTTTATTGCAAGAAACCTGTCTAAAACTAAATAGAGATGACTTATGAGGGTAGAGCAATTCATAATTTTTTGTAGAAACAAAAAATAAAGCTTTCTTGTGAGAATTCATAGGAAAACTACTCAACTTAAAGAAAAGAGTTGATTGTGATTGGATGAATAGTTCATAAAAGGCGAAGAAGGCGTGCATTCTTTTGATATGAAAAAATGACGAAAAAGGGTTCTAATGTTTTTCTCTAATTTTTAAACAGTTTTGGAAAAATGTATGTAACTTTGATGTACAAAAGTAGTTTGTATCTAATGTAGACTTGGACAGGTAGTTAATTAATAAATTAATTGGGAAAGGGAGGATGAATAAAGTTCAATTGCTTTGTTCATGCAAGCGACTACAAGTGTTTGCTCTTCGTTCTAAATGACAAACCATCCGATTTACTACGTGAAACGTGAATTCATAACTTTTCAGAAATTTTGTAGGTCTATTTTTCTTGCTATTCACCAAAAAATATTATTATGTAATACAAATTAATGTCCAAAAATCCCAATATGCAAATCAAGCAACTTGTCAGCCTGCCACCTAAGAAGCATAATTTGGGTGGATGTAAAATGTTGATTGGCATGTGGGCGAAATGCCATAAACTGAATAAATTTCGCTCTATATTCTCACTTATAGGTATTAATATGATGATAACATTTTCTTACGTGACGTTTTGATAATTTTCTAGAAAAAAGGATGTCAAATCAAAGTTGTCTTTTCATTTAAAAAATATTTTGTAAAAACTCGAATTCCCTTTTTTCCTGACGTGTTAACAAGTAAAGTATAAAAGTCAACACTTTATATGCATAAATATTCATATTTTTAACTGTAAGCAAACAACTCGCAGCATGATTTCTTGTTATTTCTCTAACACAAGGCTGGAACCGACTTTCCCGCAACCAAAACCAAATCAAACGAAATCCCACCAATTTGCTTCACATGAGCATATGCCTCTCTGCATGAGATAATTTTGAAATGGTTTGTGGATTTTTTAACAAAGGCAATGATCATTTATATAACAATCAGTGAAATAACCCATCGACTTATTCTGTTTATGAAACTCACCAATCAATATAAATAATGAAGGATGAGACGAAGACACGCGCTAAATAATAAAGAAACGTGTTTTCAAACTAAAGCGTACTCTTCATTCATTCTATCTTTCTTGTAAAGATGACATTGATGACTGTGGGTAACATCCTTTAACCTCATCCTTTAAAATCCACTCATCATCATGATACTCTGGATGAGTACTTTTCTTTTGTAAACTTTCACAAAAGAGGACTTTGTTATGATACTCTAAACCCTTTTTAAAAATGTTAAAGAACCTTTTTTGAACAATAAGAAATATATGAGTGGAAAACTAAAGAATAACAACCACAACAATAATAACTGTCATATTTATTAAGCCATTTTAAGTACTTATTTTAAAAAGTGATCTCTTCTTCAACACAATTTCCATGTTTTCAACTTCAATTATAATGATAATTTTATCTTTTGATAAAACAGTCTTAAAATATCCCATCAGCAATGATATGAGGGGAAAACCCATACGTAACGATGTTTAGATCGATATTCACTGAAAATTTCATGCTGTAATATTAAAGTTTACAATTTTATAAACAGACTCATTTTACCCCGGAAAGAAAGTAGAGGTACTTGTACGAAACAACTTGAAACAAAAGAGGCCGACAAGCATTAATTAATTGTTTTACGATAATTTTAGCCTTTATAAATTAACAACCTGTCCCTACTTATCATTATAAAAAATGTACATCATTTGGACAATATACCTATTGATTAGTTTAAAGTAATTCACGATAATCATACCGAAGTTGCTGTTTTTACATAAACCAAATAAATTTACCAAACAATTTGCAATTCATCACCAAAGATGTGAAATTGTTTTGTAGTCAAGTTTGCACATGTACACTTTCATTAAAAATTGTTTGAAAAACGTGCTTTGACTACACCGAATAATTAATTCCTAATCCAGCTATTATTTTTTTCTTATCATCACATCCATCTATATTGAGTCATTGCAAAAAAACACTTTTTACTAATTCAAAATTTCTGTATGCTATAAAAAGCTTATAAAATAGAAACAATCATAGGTTTTTTATATTTTTACGCCGTCTTCAATCATGATCGGGTTCGGATATTTTATATTGTAGCCGCTTTTGTTTCTATTTTACGAATCCGGTTTTTATGTTTTCTACTTCAGTTTTAAAGTTAGATCGAATCAGCAATAGCATTTGCCACCTTCAACCTTTCCTCACCACCACCACCAATAAAATACAACAGTAAAAGCAGCGGATACACAAACAAACATGTCGGCTCTCTCTCCAAACTTCACTCATTCCTTTTCTTCAACTCTTACATCACCCAGCCATTTCAATGTTTTCATTACACGAAACGATAAGAACTTTTTCATAAAAAGTATTTTTATTAGCTGGTCTATTTATGACCACCTCCACCGTCTTGTTTGTACTCTGCTTAGCTCTCCTCTTTAATAATAAACGAAGTGAGAGGAAAACACGAAACGGGAAGTTTACACTGTACTTTCCTGTACTTACCAAAAAGTGTTTTTACATGGTCTGCACAGTCATTTTGTGTGGGCTATACAGCCAAGGTTTACATCAAAACATATTCATAAATTTCTACTCTATATTTAAAAACGGGAATATTTTATAACAAAAAAGAAAGAACAAGTATAAAATAGCATTGCAAGTCAACCAAGCCATTTATTATTGGCAGAAGAAAGAAATTCAGCATGGTGAAGAGATGATTGATGGGCAGTATTTACGTCCACACCAGCACTACTGATTGGTTAACTTGTCAAGACTTACTTCCTTTCCCATTGGGAAAAAGAAAGTTCAGTTTTTTGAGAAATGTAAATTCTGAATTTTACACTCGGCTTCAAGCAAAAATTAAGGTGTGTGCACAGAATACTACAAACAATAATGGATAATTTGGTCATTATAATAATAGTATTACCTAACAGGTATTTATATATAAACGATCTTACTAAAAGTGATATTTAAAAAGAGCGTGGAGAAATAATTAAAGCATTTTTGTATAAAAACACCAGAAAATCATTAAAATCTTGCACGTACCTAGCAATAACTTTTTCTTTAAATACAGATTGTTTGGTGCAAATGTGGCTTTAGCATAGGTAAGAAATGAAATAATACTTTTTAGCCTTTTCAGGNTAAAATCTTGCGCGTACCTAGCAATAACTTTTTCTTTAAATACAGATTGTTTGGTGCAAATGTGGCTTTAGCATAGGTAAGAAATGAAATAATACTTTTTAGCCTTTTCAGGGATGTTGATGATAATCATGATGATAACATGTATTAAGATGAACTATCACTCATTCACTCATAAAAGATAAAAATCGTTTTTGTATTATTCTTTTAATTTTTCCTCCCACCATCCCCTTTGGTGGTAATGGTGGTGGTGAATGTGATATTCCTGTTGACGCTGGTGAAATGTCCATAATTTACTTAAGGGAACAAGCAGAAAATAACGAAAAGAGTTCACTTTCTACCAGTAGGAAATATAAAGCTATTCTACACATCATCTAAAAATGCAATTCAATTTAACAATCAAAGTCATCTGTAAAGCGAAAAAATAAGTAAATATGTGGAAAGACAAGGTGGCTGTTGTTATTTTGAAAAGATAAGTACACTTTTCATGTCTTTCTTCATACTTTTCTACTTTTGATGTGAGAACGGATTTTTGTACACCTTTTTAATTTCATTCTAACATGATTATCCATATCCTCATAATAATTTCTGTGAAAACAGTTGAACAAAACTGACCACCACATAATGTAAAGAAAAGAACGTCTACCAGTTTGAAATGTTTTCTTTCCTTATGACCACTCCATTTTATTATATCATGTTTAAAATAATAATAAAATTGTGGAAACTACTGGTCCTCACTGATGAAAATGAAGTAAGAATGAAATTATTTGGATGGGTGGACGGATGGATGGACGGCAGTTGAAGGTGATATGATGTGTGTGATGATAGTTTTCATAAAATTTTCTTCTGTCCTGTAGCAGTAAAAAGAAGTTGGGAAATTATACATTTTTCTGAAAAAAGTAGGAACACAATTTAAATACTTGCAAGACGTAAGAGCAACCGCAATTTAACAGGAGCAGCAGCATAAAGATCCCCGAAGGGACATGCATTAAAAAACCTTTATTTCACCTTTAAGCGCCATTTTAACCATTATCATCATCCTCATTATTCTCTTTCTCGCTCTGAATTTACTATTAAACTTCATAAAATGAAACTTAGCAAAAAATATTATATCAAAAAACTGTTTACAAAAAGACTTGCTTATGCTCTTGTAAAATAATAATGCTCATCGCCAACTACATGAGGAGATCGTTAAACCGTCTGTTCTCCTTCTACTCAAAGAAAAAAATAGAAGGCAAAATAATTCCCTTTATGTGGTGCGATGATATATGACGATTGAGACATGTCCTATATGGTTGTCTCACACTGCCTTCATAAAAATTGCTGAAAGTTAGTTTAACAATTTGTGCAATACTAACAAGTACAAATATTCAAATATTTTCAGTCATAACTATTTAGAGAAACAAGTAAAGTGAAGCTTTAAAAATCTTTTTGCTAAATATTTTAAAGTTTTTCGTGAATTGCATAAATTAAATTTGCACCACTTTTGGTACCGCTACATGACTTTGTCATTATTTTCTTTGTGCTGTAGTAAAAATTGTAAAGACGGTTACTTTGGGTTTTGGTAAGAAGGTGTTATTTGTTTGAGTTTGAGTACACGACATATATAAACGATTGATGGGAACTAGAACGAATATGTAGCATCAAAGTAAAGAAAAGTGCAAATTTCTCTATTTTCTTTGCATATTTGTGAAACGAATAGATCCTGTTTAAAATAATATACAGTAAAGTATGCCATATTTTTACTTCTGTGGAACATGGTGAAACATAACATGTGTGCTCTGTTAAAAGAGAAAGTACTTTGCGAGAAGTCCAAAAGTGTGAAAGTGAAATATCATGTTAGTCTAATGGAGTCTACTAGTCTAACGGGTAAAGTTGAGAAGTTGCTCGAGTTTTTTCTAGAAAAATAGAAGACTCCATGTGAATAACTTTCTACCAAGAGCAAAATTGAATGTGTTGTGCAAATGAATTGTACTTTCCATTCCCCTCAGTCGTTATCCGCATTTACCTTTTCCCTTTACCTCCCCCTCGGATGTTTTCCCCATTCTCTAGATTTCCAGGGCTGAACTCAAGCGACGCCCAAAGGCATCTCTTTTCTCCTTCCCCCTCTTACAACAAAAAGTATCTTTCACCAAAGTCTAAAGTTTTGCTTATAACACAAGTAAGCTACGAGTTTCTTTCTCTTCACCACACCTAGTCATATCTTATTCAGATATTTTAACTTTTATCCAGAACCGTTGTTCACGTAAGAAGCTGTAAGCTTTCCTGTTATTTGTAAAACGCAGAGAGTCCTTCCTTTCTGTTCTGCACTTGTCATCCGCTTCTTAGTTCGTCTCCTCTCCCTCGTTCTTTAAATACCTTCCAGCGAAATTATTCACTACATGCAAGAAAGAAAGGAGGAATGGGAGCTTTGTGTGATGTACTTTCATAACGTGATCATCATCTTTTAGCCATTATTCCTGAAAACCGGATTCGCACAAAACTAACAACTTTCCTTTCTGGATATGGACTTTCTACAGATATGAAAGAGAAAGAAATGAAGTATTTTTGTTTGGATTCAATTGAAGTAATACTTTTTAAGAAGACAAACAATTTTCAGCTACGAAATAGTTCATGAAATAAAATTAATAAACGGATGAAGAACATTTGAAATAGAAATGGGGTGTTGTGCATTTTAAAAAGTCCAAGTCATTTCTTGATGTCTCTAAGGAGCAGTGTACATTGGTTACGCACTGGTACATCAAACATTTCCAGAGTTTTTTTCAATTTGGACGCTATTTAATAAAGTAGCCGTGTCTGGACTTAAATGGTTTTAATTATCCTTGTCCAGCATAATATGCTTAACAGGATAATAAGGAAGTGAAAAGTAGAAACTTACACGGGTAATGTAAGCACATGAAAATCCTAATGAAAGATTTTACAAACAAACCATTTCCTTCCTTCCACTGTTTTTAGTAAAACCTCAGAACTTTTTCATGAAAGTATCCAATTTTCTGATCATCCTTTTGTAGGGAACGCCTTTGGGAAAGAAGTGAAAGTAATGAAGAAGGGAGGGAAAGAAAGAGCGTGGGACTAGAGTAATAACCGCTAAACCACGCCAGGAGCAGGAGCCAAGAGAAACGAACGAATGCCCGTTCGCCATTTTCCGGTTTTCCCTGTAATACTACTATCACCACTACCGCATGCAATCACAATCCAAAAATATAGTTTTTATTTGGAAATGAAAGGAGTAATGTGGAGAAATAAGGGAGGACGATAATGGAAAAAAATTTCCACGACTGTGTGTTCCGTTTCTTCCTAAATTCATATCTGGTAGAGAACAGTATTGAAGTGAGTAAAAATCCATCAACTTACTTCCTTATTCTGTGCCTACACTCAACCACCCCAGTTTACTCTTTGTCTTTTTATCCCGTCTGTCTCTCTGTTAAAATCTACAGCCGTAAGCAGGGAATGATCGGGATGATGATGACGATGATGAAATGAAACAGTAGTTCACCCCAGTACAATCTTTGCTAAAGGAAGGAGACTCAAAGCTTTGGTGTCCTGGTGTCGGTGTAGCTTCGGGATTGAGCTCACTCAGAACAAAATTTACTTTCATTTTGAAGTTGCTGTAAAATCTACAGCCGTAAGCAGGGAATGATCGGGATGATGATGACGATGATGAAATGAAACAGTAGTTCACCCCAGTACAATCTTTCTGCTAAAGGAAGGAGTCTCAAAGCTTTGGTGTCCTGGTGTCGGTGTAGCTTCGGGATTGAGCTCACTCAGAACAAAATTTACTTTCATTTTGAAGTTGCTGGGGTCGGTGTGTGTCCTCAAGGTTTAGCACGGACTCTGTGCCCAAAGGAGTTTGGACGACGGGCGTATTCATTTTGTGTTGTGTTTACAGAGAAAAAACTCATTTCACTTTCATTTTTCTGAGACTCTAAAGACGTACATAGAGAAAGAAGTTGCCTAAGCTAAGCCTTTGTTACATAACTTGATCTATTTACATCAACACCACCACTACAATACCCAAGAAAAGGAGAAGTTCCGTTCTTGATCTGCTTGCTTGGTGTAGCAAGTTTGCTCCAGGGATAGATGTGTAAAATGACGTAAAGGTAAAATAAGCTTGGAGGTGGTGGATGAAAAAATTGCAAAAGTAGGTGCTTGCAATTGAGATTCATTGATCCACTTGATAGGAACCATTTATAATGGGAAACATTGCATTGTAAAATATTCCAAAATAAATCCATTCAACATTCTAATAACTTTTTTAAACAACATTTTCGCTGGAACGTGCGTGACTATTGCTGAATGCAGTTTTAACTAACAAATTCCTTTGGACAACACTAACACAAAAAAATCAAATCACATTCCAGTTTGACATCTTAAGAAAGAGGATGATAAGGCAAATTTTTAGGAATGAAGCTGAAGCACGTGCCATAAAACTGATTTAGAATTGTGCTTCTTCTACTTAATCTCCGTTGGTCGAACAGTAATTAAATGTGCAGACAGTGTCAATTAAAGATTAAAAGCAAACCATTCTTGTAATTAAATCGTCACCGATAATAAAGCGAAAATTAGTGTAAATTCAAACAGTACGCGTTCATTTTCCTATCGACCGCACTTATTGCAGTTCTCTTATTCTTCTCCTCATCATCAACGTTTAGAAGAAAGTAAACAATAAGGGAATAAAAGATGCCGTATCATCATCACCATCCATCTTCAGCGGCAGCGTCTATGTCGGCTGCCGCTGGAGCCTCAACACCAAGGTGTTGGCCACATGACATGTCATTCCTTGCTCTTGAGTCCACCGCTGCCGCGGCTGCTTGGCAGGTAAGGAAATATATTTTTTACGAGTATTGCTTTTTAACACGTTTCATGCGAAGCATTCTTATTAACTGCAGCTATTAGCATCTTGAACAAAAAAGTGGTTCATTGATATGTAGCACTGTGTTTCTCCTACATAATATTTTTGCCGTTTTCCATGCTTATTATTTTCCGCTGAAAAAATGACACGACATGAGCAATATTCTGTTAAGAATACAAATTATGAATTATATGCAAACAAAGCTTATTTATTAACAAGAATTTCAATGAACTTGTATGGAAGGGTTGAATGAATTTGTAAAATATTTGTCATTTTGTTTAAAGTGTCACGTGTGCTTGAGAAATTTATTAAGTTTACTCATCCATGCAAATAAATTAATTTACAACAACTACACACACCGTTTTACGGTTAAATTCTTACCAACCACCAAACTGCTGCTTTTTTGCTGGTTGGGGTGATTATCAAAAGTACTTTACACTTTTTCCAACTGAATGAATGAACAAATTATATAATCGTAATCCTGATTGCGAGTTACAGTTACATCATTACAACTTTATCTTTCACCCTTTTATAGCTTATTGGACAATCGTGTGTCTCAATTTTTGTTCAATGTTCATGTTACAAGGTTAGAACTAGTGTAAATGTCACCTGCATCTCACTCCTTTGTTTGAAATGTTGCTTGTGCTTGTGACAGTTACACAAACGGATGAAAGACAACATCCGTAAAAACATTTGTACAGAAAAAAATACACAATTTTGCTTTGTGAGATGCTCCATTTCACTTGAAAATTACTACCAACATAGAAAAATCAACTTTTTCATTAAGTTTTGGTTTTGCTTTAATGAATCACTGGATATTCTGGACCTTAATCCTCTGTGTGAAAGTAATTTTTGAGGTTAGGATGAACTGAAAGGCAGCCGACAAGAGCCACTTGGACTGTAGCTTTTAAAGTATTAAACAACACTTGACAAAAAACCAGCAGAGGAAAAGGCGTGTGCCCAAAATCAACGCGTGAAAAATAGGCTGCGGCTCAAAAAAAGATATTTCATTATATTATGTAAAATAGAGGATAGTCACCCACCACACCACGCGGTTGATACTTTTCCTCATATACAGTAATTTATAAAGGTTGCATGAACACATCAAATCACTTCACTAGAAACTCTTCAAAAAACTTACTTTGATACCCTTTTCATTTAGGAAAAGTCTTTTGGGGTTACGGATTATTGCACTTTTGGGTGTACGAGGTTCAGTCAGAGATCATCTTTGATGACGGTATCGACACGCAACGGACGGTCTGCTCTTACTTTATGGTTTTAAATAATAACACTGCTTGGCTCAAAACCACGCAATATTAACAAGAAAAAGTAACAACCGACGGCACGCAAAATGACACTGTAGCTTCCGCAACAACTCTAGTCAATTAAAATTAGTTCTGTAGTTGATTTCATCTGTCATAACAAAATATACTTTGTTGGGATTTTGAAAAAGATTTATTTTTGTTCGTGGATAGAAGAATAAATGAGAAAAATAAAAGGGGAAGGGAAATGTAAGACGATGACGACGGGAAAGGAGAAGGGTGATCAACTTTAGATTTTTTTATCGTGTGTTGAGGGAAAAGAAAAACGGTTCTGCACCTTTCTTCAAAGAGGAAGGAAGAAAGTAAAAGGACATGAGCGAGTCAATTTTCATTGAAGAGAAAATTTTGTTTGCTTTTTCACCCTTGCTTAGGTTTTATGACTGGAAGGAAGAAAAAATGGAGTATGAGTGGGATGTAGGTTTTACGATGCATTTCCTTTGATTGACTCACACATATTAAGTAACTTGAATTGCTAGGATGATCCGGTATAGCGCCGAGGCTTAAAAGTCTCTTAAGATAACATTTATGATTTTATTTGTATATCTACAAAGATGGCTTGGTCTAAAGTAAGATATACGCGATATGTGTGACAGAATACTGTAAAATGAGTCTTCTCCCATGATCATAGAAATGGACAAAAAAGTTTGACACGCGTTGTGTCATCGTTTCCAAATGACGGAGGTTGACTTGATCAAACGTATCAAACTCTCAGTGGTCCAGTAAATGCGTTAAAATGAATTTGGTTTGTCAATACTTGGGTTTATACTAGAAGGGCTTTTTATTGAAATGCCGTTTTATTATTCTAACTGAGTGGACAGTTGACTGGAATCATGTTACTTTTATTTTGACTTTTGAAAACTGTTTACGCACATATTTATTCGAGTTTTATTTGAAACCAATAAATATAATCGTAGCAAGTTTTTATATGACATTGATATCTTTGAACAAAACGTTGAAAAATGAGTTTTCTGCAAATAGATAAACCAAGATTTTACTTGAACACAGAAAATCAATTGTTGCATTGCACTTTTGTCCCGCATAAACCACAACCGAACCAAATTCTAAATTCATGTTTTTTATCCCAATCTCTAAATAATGGTTTTGACACGGTATCATTATCTCATCCGATTCGCTCTAAAAATTGGATGCAAATTGAGAAAATGACATGTCTCTCAATTTCTTGCTATACCATTCACTTTTTTATTGTATCTGTGTGGGCTTTTTTGAATGAACCGTGTGTCCCGATTTTTTATTCGTTCGATTCGATTCTCTTTAATAAAAAAGCAATTCTTTTCAACAGTTCAAACAAAGATAATTACAGGCTACGTTTTCCGTGATAATAAGCATGATACATCTATTTATTTTGAAGACAATTTCATACCCAAAAATATTTCATTTCAATTATTCTCCCAAAAAATGTTATCATCTGCCACCACAATCACTACTACTAAACAATTATTTCGTTCACCTCCAATAAAAAAGTAGGGATGAGTCCTTAAAAAGTGATGATGGTTTTTGAATAATAATAAAAGATACTATAATTATCCACTAATTTACTCCTTTATTAAATGCTTGTAAAAATAATATTTCGTTCTGTTTAAAATGGATGAGAGGTCCCATTCTCATGATAATTGGTAATGATACTGTTGATGCTGTAGCTTTCTACTGGATAAGTTTATTTTTAGGCAATTGAGCTTTTCTACTTTGAATTATTATGAGAAAAGGAAAGTGAATGATGAGCCCTGAAGGAGCAGCTGCACATCTTTATAAGAACAACAGCTTGCTCAATACAACGAAAATTGTACAGACGGATAATATGTTTCAGTTTACCCCAATGTTTGAGAATTCTTACAAGCCTTCTGAAACTGATACACCTTTCTCCACCTTCAACACACACAGAGGATGAAAAAATTGTTAATGTTTTTCTTTGTTTGTCATTTTTCATCTTTAACGTTAAAATCTCTGCTTTTTTACAGTTTTTATATTCATCTTTCAAAAGGATAAAGCTGCCATCGTCACAAAAAATGAACAGAGCAATGCCATATGACGTGATGACCTAATCCATTCCGGTGTAAAAAGGATGAGTGAGCTGTCGCTGTCACAGTTAGCGGTATCTTTAACAGAAAAAAGCAAATAAAAGAATGTGTCTTTTCATGTCACCACATAACCAATACAACTCCAACTCTTTTTACTACCTATTCATTTCCAACAATAGAATTGAATACGAAAAAAACAACTTATTTGCTTA
The DNA here is from genome assembly GCA_036507315.1 of Lepidocyrtus fimetarius. NCBI lineage: Eukaryota > Metazoa > Arthropoda > Collembola > Entomobryomorpha > Entomobryidae > Lepidocyrtus > Lepidocyrtus fimetarius. The sequence goes on along the minus strand of JAANSO010001688.1, from coordinate 3,836 downwards.
CATCTACCTACTGCAGTTGAATAAAAAATGAAGATATACATACCTATCCACTATTCCTTGTTCTCGTATTTTAGCATCGAAACGATAATAAAGTTGACAGCCTGTTTACTTGCATTGATTTAGTTTGTCAAAGCTTTGTTCCTTCCTTGACAAATTAAAAATTTCATAAAAATACATTTCATTTGTAAAGAAAGTAAGTTGGTATTTATTCTCATGCTTTCTTTAATTCTTAAAAAAATGTTCTTCGTCCCGTTCCATTTTGCCATTTAATGTAGTTTATCATGAGAAAACCTTTAATTTTACGGCTTTGTTTGGTGTTTGTAGAATGGATTATAGTTGAACTATTGAGTGGTTGGTTTTAGTATATTTTATATATCAAGGATACGATTCTTACTCCTACTTATAAAATATCACCACTATGTAATGCACCTTCCTTCGGGGCATATTAATATTTTTCGTGCTGTACAATACATGATTTTCTTTGAAATGCAAAGCAAGACAAAATGGAATTGTAGTTAGAATAGAATCAACAAAAGTTTGATTATTCAATTAGAGGAATTTTATTAGCCGTATTTTGATAATTTATTGAAATGAGTGATACTAGAAAAAGAGTGAATGTGAATTAGTTTGATAATGTATTGGAAGGCTAAGACCACCTAGTTAGATTTAGCAGGTTGTTCAAATATTTGATAAATATAAAATCTGTTTCTCCACATTTTTGGAAATGTTGAGCAAAGCAAATATTGTGAAACGTCATTAATTTAGGATGAAAAGCCACACACATGAAAAGATGCAAAAAAAATCCGAGCAGGTTCATTTTATTTGTAAACAAATTCATTCACATCAACCTCGCATTTGTTCAGGTCAATGAGTTCCATGAGGAGAACGAGTGTTAATAAAAAATTGTCGTGATTAATCATTTCCTCCGATTGTAAGTCTTTCTGTTAAACAGCTTATTACTACCCCATACAAAGCACGTAAAAATTGGACATGTTTACTTATCTATTAGGGAAGGGATGTAAAAAATACACATCTGCTCGTTTTCACAACCGAGTTAAAGTAACAAATGCTTTGTACAAGTATGATTACCGGGGCATTGGTAGAAAGCTTTGCAATGACAAGACTGTATATTGCTAATCCTACACTTGGAAGATGAAACATTGAATGTAATTTCCAAGTTTATCGAAAAACTGCCACTTTATTGAAATCAACTAAAAGTATAAATTGAATGCAAAACTGAAACGAAATTTTTACAGAGGTAAAATAATTCAAACTTTTCTTACCACCTGACATAAATCTTCACTTTCTTAATAATTTGTCATCATTCATTTGCGTCCAGGAATTCTTAATAGCCCATACAGTCTATTATGGGCATAATTGCTTCCTTTTCATGTCCATTTCTAAAGCATAAATAACTTTTAAATATTCATATCCTCTCCCACTACACACGTAAAGCTTAAAAACGTGCAAGACTATTAATGTCTCCATAAATCCAGGAGTTGACATCAACAATTCATCATCTCATTTCCTTAACATGCTTATGTGTGTATAAGGGTTTATACAAAACTTTGAATTCAATATGAATACAAACTTTTGTAACTCAACTTCAAGTTCTTATATTGAAATCCAAAACAAAATTATCTTCATACTTTGAAGAACCAGAGAGAGCAATTTCTTTAAACTTTCCTTTTCGTTTTAAATTTCAATAAAAAGGGTTGTGTCGTAATACTGGTTATGATCAAACTCTGATCGGGTATTTAGAAGGTATTATCAAATTACGGTAATAATAACATTCAATTCTGTTGTTTAGCAGGCAGTCAGGTAGGGATAAAAAAGGGCACACGAACAAAAAAGTTCTTCGTATTTTCCATGCTTTTTTATTACATCAAAGAATGATACAAGTTCAATAATAACTATTATTTTCTTTTTCCCCGTGATTTCATTCTAATGCAAGGAATAATACCTTAACTAAACCTTTATTGTTGCGTACTTTTAAAAATGCTAAACTGCTTGATTTGATTAAAAATATCATCTCAATTTACTGCTTACTTCGTATTATTTGGGATCCATTTAATATAACAACAGGATTTTAAACCGGAGTTTATACCTTTGAAGAATGGATCAATTTGTGAAAGGGATCTTCTTCAATTCCATTTAATTTTGTTTTTAAAACGATCCTATATAGTAATCATAATATTTACATCAAGACAAAGACAAGACATACAAGAAATTGTACTCAGCCAGAGATTCATCGACCGATTCGGATGAATGGAATGTATAATTTATTTTTTTTTGCTTTCAAATCCACTTAATATAAAAATGATATGTTAAAGATCGCTTTCAATATTTTAAGAAGGGGAAACTGCAAAAAATGATATCATTTATTTTGCTTAAAAAGGTAAATAATATACTTTAAAAGCAATAAAAAGGTAACTTTTTGTATAAATGGAGAGGTTATTGAAGGATTACTGCTGTAACGGATCAATTTCATTTTATAAAAGGAAATATTTTTTCTTAAGCGTGGCCCTGCTTATTACAAATCATATTGTTACCTGCCAATTTTAAAGCATTCGTGTGGAAATTTTTATAATATGATTACAAAGAAAGATCAATATGATTAAAGTTAAAAGGATGAGATTTTGTTTTTGAAACTGTTTTGGCATTATAAAGAGAATGATCAAATTAATTCTAACTTCTGGTCCTTTTATTATCAACACTAACATTTTTTACTGCAAGAGAATTGGAATTAAATTTTTAGACGGATTATTTTTAATGGTGGTTTTTAAAAGATGTAAGTAAAAGCAAATTAATTCAGCATACAAGAATTTTGTACCGTTTGTGAAATTGACTATCGTACTGACGACAGCGATAAATATTCTTTACCGTAAAACTACGGCAATTTATTTACTTTATACTTTTTACTGCCATATTTTCACAAATTACTTTGTTCAGAAAAGCAATAACGATGAGTTGAACAAGTTGAAACTTTTTTACAGTTTTTTGCAGCAAAATTGAAGAATACCATTGCTACTGATGACGACAAATGTGAGCTATACATGATTGTGTAAAGCAACTTAAAACTCCAATGTCATTAACCACAAAAATTACAAAAAAGTAAAAAAAGCATATTATCACCGAAACAAAGTATTTGTAGCAAGGATAAGGATCAGTTTCGTTAGAAAAAGAATATCATGATAATCATCCACCATCATCATCTGTCATTATCATTCCTACAGGAGAAACCACTTGCTGTGCTGTCTCTGCATGTACCTTGTTAAAACGAATGTGATCTCGTTTCATCTCCTACCGACAATCACAGCAGAATCAGCTATAAAAACTGCAAAGTTTGCTTGTTCTCATGTGCTAATGTGTCATCTTTTTTTTGTCATGATCGCCAGTTTGATGTGATGAGTGAAAAGACGGAGAGAAATGGTAAATATTTCCACATTCATTCTTTAATCTTCTATTCCATGGCTTACTAAAAGAGAAAAAACAACTGGCAATAAGAAAGGTATGCGGAACACGTTCACGGTAGCAATAACATTTTAAGGGAATGAGGTAGAATTAGCTGAATGACATGAGAGGACAACATGCCAAACACCAAACAAAAATATTCTTGCAAGTACGCATAATCACCGTAACCATATTATCCTATCTCATTTTCACGTGTTCTCTGCATAAAAAATATGTCGAGAATTGGTCTAAAACAATTTTCTCTTGTTTTTTGCTCTAATTGTTATTTTACGTGAGAATTCCATCCACACAGCAAAATGGAGAAAGAAATTTTAAGGCTTAGAAACAAAGTATTTAGAAATGACTAGAAGACGATGATGATA
>JAANSO010001687.1:0-15912 GCA_036507315.1 Lepidocyrtus fimetarius | reverse complement strand
AAACCTGAGACGATAGTTTGCAAATTGTGAAGTAGGAAAAGATTTCATGCAATGATCAGCATGTTACAGAAAAACTTTTTTTATTTCATGGTCATTTTAAAGCAAACTGTAAACCACATTTGTGTACGTGCTTGATGGGTTGACGCATAACTGATTTGATACAAAATATATTTAGCTAGACGTAAAATTTTGCTTTTGTGCGCTTCCTGTCATTTAATATAGCAGTAACAATTTCATAGATTAAAGTCACGAACAAAAATGTTTACTGAGGGAGGTAGGATAAGAAAGTAAGTTTCTCCGATAAATTAATACAGATAAGAACGTTTTATGTATATCTGCATACATGTGGATTTTAAATAACCTCTCACTCACAAATCGCTCCACTGTTTGATAAAATTGTAGACCTTTATCCCGAGTGCTTTTGACAACAAATTAAACAAGACAACAACTAAACAAGGCTAAAAAAAACGTACAGAGAAAGAGAGATTCTCGTATTTTGTTGGTTTTAATTCTGTTTCTCATATTTTAATCAGCGTTCATTTTTTGATTCATTTACCTGTCAATGTCATCAAAGTGAGCAGTTTTAAATAAACATACACATTTACACACTTTGCTTAACTTCCAATCTATAATAAGTCTATGATTATCACTTTTTCAATGCTGCTCTTGAACTTGTTTCACGCTTCCTCCAAGAAAAACAACTTTTACATTCACGAGAAAGAGAAGAAATGACATCATAGCCTATTTGTACACTTTAGTTTTATTGCCTTCAAGTTTTCTGGAACCATAAAGTTCGGATAAAGACAGGACAGAAGTAGTCGTCGTCATCATAGAATGACTACAGCACATGACATAATCAAAGGAATAAGTTTGCATACGCGAACTAGCTAAAAGCCGTGATTACTGATTACAAACAACAATGACAATAGACCCTGACATGAGATGGTTACTTTTTAGTTTCATGGAACAGATCATAATAATAATATGCTCTGGACGACAGATCAGATTATTGTGAGCTCATTCCTCTAACGCAATACCTTGAAGAAGTTTTCAATATCTATCTAGTACCAAACGATCCAGACAGAGTAGTTAAAAGCAAAACTTTTGGTTGCAAAATAAACGAAAAGTAATCTTTACCCAACTTAAAAACCACTTATGTCTAAAGGCAAGGAGTGATGCCATGTATCGTCAATATTCCTTGCTGTGCACCTCAGTCACTCAGTTTACTTATGCACTTTTTTGCAATATTCAGTCTCAATTATTAAGGAGTTAAGTAATACACTCAATCGCTCTATCACGTTTTAAGACAAACATTTAAAAAATGTTAAAATGCATGTTGATTGTAGACTCGTAACTGAAGGCAATTTTATGTAGCAAAAAATAACACAAAAATATGAATCATTCACTGTGCTCTTCTCAGTTTACTGCGAAGGAGTTCCACTTGTTGCTCCTTTGGATTTTATGTATGAAATGTACTCACCACCACATCATATATCCCCTTCAAAAATAGTAGTAATAAAAGTAACCCCTATTCCTGATGTAAACCACAAAAATACATATAATTGTAGCTACAACATAACACTTTCAAAAATATACATTTACCAAATGAATAATAGTTTATTATATTTATACTTATCGCTTTAAAGTGATAAACTGCACATTAAAGGAACTAGGACGAAAGGATATGAACGACATGCTGAAGTATCAAACAACAAAAGTTCTTATTATGACCCTAAACTGTAAAAGATATAATATGGGTGACTGTTTCATTGTCCGTTCGCTCGCACTTAAAATGATTAAGAAAACTAAATCTGAGCTGATTGATTAATATGCGTATTTTACTTGCAATATATCAATGAAATTATCTTGTTATTAAGTTAGTATATAAATGAATTATTTTTTCACTCACTCACAAGCATGCGCGTTTCTCTCCCCTAGTACTTTTATGAAACTTGTCAAAGACATGTTAAATTGAATATTGCCTTCATTGACATTACTTGGTGTATAAAGCCAGTTAACAACACCAAAGAAAAGAAGGAGGAAGGTTGATAGGATCTGCATGTCCAGCGTTTGACTGACATTCACATTCCATACTCATCATCTCCGCACAGATACAAGCTGGAGAAGCCGGGGCAGGCTTTCTCATGGTTTGGTGATGGTGTAAAAGTTTTAAAAGGAGAATAACAAAAAACCTTTATAAAGGCAAACTTTTAAAGGGTAGCTAGTTGCATAGATGTAGCCAAACCCAGTTAGAAGAATGACGCTTTATTTCATGAGAGGAATCTTTGTGGGTAACAGAGATTCCTGAAAAAAGTCAAACAAATGGTTTTTGTAAAGTAGAAACTTTCGTACGAAACGTGAAGCAATAAGTTTCATGAATATGTATGTCTTGTGTAGGTATTTTACTTTAAAACTACAAAACTGGTATTCACCATCACGTCATGCATTGTTCTTTGTTGTTGGGCGTATGTTTAGGTTTTTGTGCGATACTAACTGCATAATAATATTTAGAGTGACTTGTCCAACTTTGTTTGACATTCCAATATACGAGTTATTCGCCGGACCACAGTAACACATAATCGTAAACAATGCCTCTAATTATCAAAAAATGTAATTTCAAAAATCTGTTGAATACGGTAAAATGATGGGTTGCAAAATGTTGGAATTTCGGAATGTAAAATGTTTAGATGAAAACTTGACTAAATATATTCTCACAAAAAACCTGAGACTGGAAAGCAATTTTTAAATAAAAATACAATGAATTTTGGATTTTATTTTATTTTTGGATTAAGGGCTTGCATGAGGTTAAATTTACTCTATTTCCATTAAATACTTACTTTTAATTGATGTCATCATTATCACCTTTTGTAAAACTCAAATGCTTTGCTAATAGACATTCAAAAAACAGGAATTTTGCTAGTTAAACATTATAAAATAATCACACACTTTAAAACCTTAAGCACGATTTTACTCACTGTCAAGTTTCTTGTAAAAAGGTTAAAAGTAAGACATGCTTTTCTTATCTCATAAAATGACAAGCCCAAGTACTAACAATGCATTTTGATTTTTACTTGTAAACATATTATCAGCAGCAGCAGTATGTATTATCAAAAGGCGTGTGAATTTTCAAATTTAATAATTTATTTCTAGGTATTGAGGGAGGGTGTGTACAGCGCAGAAAAATATCTTGACATCCGATGTTGCAGCAATAATGCGGTGATTTCATACTGCGTCCCCATTTATTCGCCACTTGATCCTTGATTAACGTTTTGTCGTGCTGTTCTTATTGTTGCAGCTAATCATAATCGTGGCGTTCCTTGCACGTTCCTATCCGCAAATGTTTATTAAGACAAGCTATCACACTTCACTGCATTCAAACTCCATAAAATTATCAAAATGTTTAAAATACTCATCATATCACCAATTTTTTTCGATGTTTAACCAATTTGAATTGTGTTAGCACAGGTCTGTCAATTAGACCCATATAGAGATGTTAATAAGTTTAAAAACACAAGTTTGCAGGCGTAGTAACGTAAAAAATCTGGACCAGCGCTGCTGGATGTACACCTTTGCAAAACTCCTCAAGCTCAACTCCTTCTCAGAGATTTCCAAGTCGAAGTTTTTAATGGGAATCTCGAAAAATCAAGGGTTAGGGTTGGGTTTTCTTGTGGTAGTGTGAACGCGATGTAAAGCGACATTGCATAACACACCCGCAGCCGCAGCAGTCTTCAAAATGTTTGAAAGAATTTCAAAGGTTTTAAAAACTACTAAATACCTAAAGCCTTCAAGCATAACAAGAAGAATTCTGTGTGGAGAGTAAGGGTAAGGTGCCTAAGAAAACAGAAAAAACCCTCTAACTCAATAATGCACGCATATACTAACCTAATGAATGATGCAATGATTCAACAATGATTAATGTCCATGAACAAGGAATCTTACGTTTTTCTTTTCCATGTACTTGTTTGTGCCTAGTTTAAAAACGAGGGTGTTTTGTCTGAAGAATACAAACAACTAAATCGAAGACAACTCTGAAGAAAGAAATGATGAGAATGTGTTTTTGAAGTTTTAAACTAAATACAATATACCTAGTTGTAATATAGTGATCGAGGAAGATCAAGGGTGTATGCTATGAATAAAGCCAAAATGAATATTTTTGTAGAAAGATTCATTTCTTATGCTTTGTTCTTCTAGGAAGAACAGAGGGCAACTTTTAAAACGACTTTTACCTCTTTCTTGCTCTCTTTGAAAGAAAAAGCTTAATGGAATGAAACTGCTTGTCTATATCTCCTAATGGAATGGGATAAAGAGCGAGTATTATGCCGGTTTTGTAAGGGGAAGGGGAAGTTTAGCTGAAGATAACAAATTCAATAACAACAGAGCAGGAAAATCTCAAAGATATTAGAATATGTAATCGTTTAAAATCTTAAAAAGGAAATATATTTCCATATAGGGATTTTCTTTTATTCTTCTATCTTGCATAACATCGGGAAAGAAATTTAAAAGTAATCCAACCCTTATTCGTCTAATAATATCTAACTGGAAAGAAATAGAATGGAATGAGCGTGAAAATGTCACAAGTTCACAAGTAACTCAATTTTGTTCGTGAGCAACCTCATGATGCTGATTATCACAGGACGAGAATTTTTGTCTCTGACGAATTTTGAAATCCATTTCGGGTTGTGTGGTTGCCACATAATATCCTGCTGTATTTTTATTTTAGTTTTAAAATGTAAATAACAAACGATAATTTCAAGAATCAACATCATGAAATGCTTAATAGAAGACATGAAATCGATTACAGGTTACTGCTATGCAACAATTCATTTTTTAGGATTCTTGTAAATCCGCAATTCAAATGTTCTGTAAACAAATGAAACAAGATTTCGCAGTGGATGTCTTCGCATTGAATATTTTTGTCCTTCTGAATAATTTTGTAATTTTTTAACTTTTCAACTTCTGACGATAAAACGAAGAAAGTTTTACACAATCGTATACATTTTTATAAAAATAAACCCAAGTCTTTGCTGAAACTACACAAAAGTCAATAAAAATGGCAGACAAGCGACCAAGGAATGACCAGATCTAAAACAAGAAATAGGAAGCACCCTAACAAAGTTCGAGTAAAGCTTCCGGGAATCGAAAGCTATGAAAAAGAGCTAGAATTTACGTATGCTTTTAACATACTTTAATCAATTATATGTATATTTTTGATAAGGCATTTTCATATTTTTATAAAACTGACCAATAAAACCTTTATCTTCTCATTTTGCCCCTTCTTGGTTTAAAACAGAGCTGAAGGACCAGGTACATAATATTTTTACTTTGCTAAAACAACAATGATTGATGAATGAAAAATTGTTGGGCAACGATTAAAATGCAAACTTTTAATTAAAAGGTCGGGTTGTGGTTCGCTTGGAACGGTTGATGGGCTCAGATCGTATTCGTATCACAGATCCAAAGTATTTGGCGACACTGGTTGAAAGACTGGAAGCCGAAGAAACAAGAGCTTGGGTCTCGAGGTCACGATTACGAAAGAAGGCCGAGAAGAATCGTTCCAGACAGCTTGCCATTGATGGATTAATGGAACCAACTGAAGACATGCAAGACCTTTACAACCATCCCGTGTTTAGGCAAGCCAAATCATTATTATATGTATTTAGGCTTTGATTAACTACTTTAATAGTAATGAAGGCAAGTGTATAAATAAGTTTTTTGGATTCGCATTTTTATTATTAACAGGGTAAACCGAGTATTAAACCGACTGAATCTTTTCGATTATAATATGTCCCATCCTGGGGCAACTGGAAAATTGCCACCTATTCAACCAGTGGAGCCATTCTGTGAAGATGACACTGGAGCAGTTTTTAAAAAGTATAATGGACATCATGTCGTGATGGTTGGTATGTTGTTTCGCAGCATTCAAATATGATATTTGAACGAAATTGTATTTTCCAACCATACATGAATCACATGTATAGTAAGCTCTCTGGATGCCTTTTATTCTTTTGTAGTAAGCTTTACCTGATTGGGAAGAAAGTCACATGTCCTTTTCGAATACTGACATGCTACTTGGCAGAACAAAAACAGATATAATTTTGGAAGCAAAGATGCAAGCAAAGGAAGGAAGTCCAGTGGCAAGCAAAAGCAAAATTGATTTGGACAAGGATAAAAGTGAAGAAGATGAGGACGAAGATAAAGAAGAGGAGGATGAGGAAGGAGAAGGAGGATCTGAAGAAGAAGACGACGAGGAGGGTGAAGATGACGATACAATGAAGTTGGAAGAGCTACCTGGTCAACTTGGAAATTTGCAGAAATTATATGGTGTACCTTCAGATGAAGACTTGGTTCGGAATTGGCAGCCTTTTAGGTCGAATTTGGTTGATCTTGTGTATGAAGAACCAGGGGTAAGTTGAGAATTGAAGCAATTTGTAGGTCATAGTTTGCTCATAATGTAATTTATTTAACCTTAATTAGGTTATATAGTAAATAATGGTTTTCATTTTCTATAATACATAATAATAATGATTTTTCTTCGTCTTCTTTTCCTCAGGATCACAAAGAAATGTATGATGTTGGTCAAGATGTTGAGGGTGTTTATGCAAGACAGTATGAAACCGTGAAAGAGTATGTGGAACCACTAGAGGAACAGGTACAAATTCGAATGGCCAATCAAGATAACCCAGTAGTGGACGATACAAACACAAGTGAATCGACCGAGCAGATAAGCAAGTCTGCATCGAAAGCAAAGGGAGCAACAACAACAGCAAGTGCTGCCAGCAAGATATCTAAACTTGGGAAAGGCCAAAGTGACGATGAGGAGGAGGGTGACGAAAGCGAAGAGTACCAAGAAGAAGACAATGAATTCGAAGAAGAATTGGAAGAAGGGTCGGTAAAACCTGCAGCATCTGAAAATCAAGCTGAATCTGAACCCGCAGCAGGAGATGAAGAATAAATTTATCAATACAATATCAATACATACAATTATCAAATGACAAAGCTGAGCTAACCCTCCATTAAAATACTTGTTCACTTCCAAAGTAGGTACATACTATAACCCAATAAAACTTTGCCAAATGCAACTTGATAACAAGAATGACATTGGTTTCTTTAGCTAATTAATACCTAGTAATAAAAATCTGGCATTGCAATAAAATACATTTAAAATAGGTATTCCATAAAAGTGAAAACTACTGCTTTCTGAGATTTTAATGCTGAGTCAAGAAAATATCTTTTATTAATATGTAAGTACTTCGATAATCATATACAATATGATAAATTTATATTATAATCAAATATAAACAATATAAACCATCTCGATCAGAGCTTTTCAAAGGACAATATGCAAAACGTTTTACAAAAATACACATGTCAAACTTTGAATTATTTGTAAAGGATCACGAATCCAAAAACGAGCATATTCAGTGTTATTCAGAGTCTGAGCCTGATTCTTGATAATCGCAAATCTTCACATAACAAATCTGTAGGCATTGAAGGTGCCGCAGTGACAGCAATTTGAGTTCTTGAACGATTTCCCAAGTTTGGTGACTTGTTACTATCAGGTGCTGGAGGAATAGGCACTTTATCAATCACTTCCTCCATGTCACTGCTGTCGTCATCATCACTTTCACTGCTACTACTGCTACTGGAACCACTGGAAGATTCCGACAATGCTGAGGCAGCTAAGCTTTTCCCATTTACGTCATTACTGGGTTTAATAGAGCCCATTGCATTCTTTTGTCCAGCATTTTCAGAAAATGTAGATTTGGTCATTGGTGCAGAGGGTGGATTCATTGGAGGCATTGCTAATAAGTCTTCAAAATTGGTCAAAGATAATACAGGTTGTTGGGGTTGTTGAGGCTGCGAGTGCTTACTGGAACGATGTACATCTTGCGGTGAAAAGTTTTGCGAAGCTAGTGGAGGGGATGTTGTTGATTGCCCAGGCGAAGGGCCGTTGTTTGGAGAATGCCTCTGTTGATGATGCGAGGGTGGAGGTAATGAAGATGCATTGTGTGGTCTCTTTGGATGCTGTATTTGGGAGGTTGTTGTTGGCTGCTTCTTATGATCTTCCCTTTCCCTACCTAACGATTTTGTATCTCCCTTATGTGACCCTGAGGCAGGTAAAGGATTCTTCTTAGAAGGTTCGGCGGAAGGGGGTGGTACCACAGGCATCGACATTGATGAACCGCTCTTTTTGCTTCCTCCTTCTTCCCTGCAATTATTATACATATAGTGTAAGTGAGCGAAACATGAAAAATATATAATTGGCTCGGCTTTTAATTGTATAATTTTCTTACCTTGTTCGTTTAACTTGAATATTATGAGTTAATTTCTCAAGAACCACTTCCCCCGTGTCATTATCAATTATCAAAACGCATNTGTTCGTTTAACTTGAATATTATGAGTTAATTTCTCAAGAACCACTTCCCCCGTGTCATTATCAATTATCAAAACGCATTCCTTAGCATATGGTTTCCTTGCACCTTTAAAAACGGTTGTTCCATTTCCATCTACATTTGGCATTGATATCGTGACTTGGCCATTTGGTCCTACGTCCAATGTTGCCATTTTGGAAGCATCAACACTTGCTGGCTTGAAGTCATATCTATAAATTTAATTAAAGCATAAAAGAGATTAAAAATCATTCCTTCTGTCGAATGAACAACTTCATTCTGAAATATTCAAGCTAAATTTCAGGCAAATAATTACCTAACACTGTGAAAGGACCCTTGCTGTTGACCTCTACTACTTGGGTTAAAACTTGAACCAAACTTTAGCTCTCTCACTTCTGGTCCAAGACCCAGTTTTTCAGCCACGTTTACCCCGTTCATCGTATTGTTCATGACTTTCTCCACTCAAAACTTGTTTTTAAAAATATGTACAAGGTAATCAAATCCTCCTTGTGCTATAAGTTCCACAAAATATTTATTACAACTCACTGGGAAAGATTCGCAAATAAGGCAAAAGGAGGTTTTACAAGTACAGATTTGCTTTGATTGGAAGGTACAAAGTACAATCAAAATTTTTTGGAGAAAGTGAATCTTTGTCTTTTATTTAGGAAATTTTGAAGGTTTTCACTCAGTCTGTGAAAAGTTTGAATGAATACTAAAAATGTAATCCTCCTACTTGTTATTAAAACTACTTTCCCACATTACATTACACACTACCTGCAATTTTCGGCCATTTTTAATAAACCTTGACCATTCTTCCTTTTTCTCACAAACAGAAACCTAAATATTGAATCTCTTTCGAGCTACCGAGAGAATCCAGTAAATTTTAATGATTCTAGCCTTTAGTTTTAATAAGAGGAGTCCATTAATTTATCTCATTTGTTTTAATCCATAAAATTTTTAAGTTTGCAGTAATAAAAAGACTTTTTATTGCCAGAGGTTATAAAGACAACTACGAAATGAAAACATATTGCAACTTTTTCATCATCAATTCATCATTACCATCAGAATGTGTACCATTTCCACTATCGTAATACATTGCCACTTCTACTATCCTTCGTATCATGTAAAAAGCACAATCGCCAGATTCAATAACTTTTCAATTCACCTCATTCAATGTTAGTCTGGTCTGATGAGTTTCCTTTGTATAGACAACGGTGTAGTGGAGTGGAGGTGGCACACGGCTCACACAATGCAACACGGCCACCCCACAATTTACTTCATTCTCCTCTGTAGCAACTTTCATTTCATCAAAACGCAATGTCTCTTCACTCTTTGCTTTGTTCAATCGCAAAGATCTTGCTTTATAAATGCCTTGAAATTATGTATGAAATCTCAATTCAATCTAAATTCTATAAGTCACTTTATATTTCTTTAACAGTAAAATAAGTACACACTGTCATTTACTTACACAGCATTTTAACGTAAGGTACTGAACAATGTTAATGTTACTGAATAGGTAATCACCTTTTAATTTTGAATCCCATGTATGCAGTTAGTTTAACGCATTCGATAACTCTGGAGGAATTCATTTATGCTATTCAGTGCCTCGTGCGAGTTTACAATTTATGTAATGCGTGTGTATAGTTTGCGCACACACCAAACCAATTGCGTTAAATTGAATGTTATCTATATATATAATCTGCTTATTCTGTCTGTTTGTCTGTCTGTCTGTCTGTCTGTTTGTCATTCTGTCACGGAAAAAAATTTTTGCGGTTCTTTTAAAAATAAGGTAGTTTACATCAAAGTCAGATGATATAGTAAACATTAAACATCTGACTTGCTCATTTACATGTTGAACCGCACAAATTTTCTCCAAAGTTAAAATTTGTTGCGGTTCTTATTAAAAGTAAGCGAATTTAGGTTAACTCTAATTTATTAACTAAATCCTGAGCTCCTGACTTGCTCATTTACATGTAGAACTACACAAATTTTTCATGAATTTTATTTTTTGCGGTTCTTTTAAAAATAATGATGTTAGACCAATAGCTGATGATAGATTTTTTATTCTTATTTCGTCTCATGCTTACTAGAACCCGATGCGACAGAATCGGGCAATCTACTAGTAATTATATAATTGATTAGCCCATTGTTGACTTCATTATTATGATTATACGAATTGTTTTATTGATGCTGCTGCTGACATGTGTTTGGCATTTTCACATCATATAGTATGATAATATTATTACTATCACAAGTCTTGAACTTTTCTCAACAATTCTTGTTATTTTAATTTATCTAGTTTTGGTTAAGAATCAGAGCAGGATATTTATGTGCATTTTCAGTGGCTTTTAAAATCGTATATTATGAAATCTGCATCAATCACGTGCTTTTAAATTCAGAATCGTTGTAGGCTGGCTGTAAAGTATTTGATCGCATTAGCGAGTATTTTGACAGTCAATTTACCAGAAGTTTGACCGAAACAGATATAGATTATTTGCAATTATTCTTCAGCTCTTTAAAAATAATGCTCAATAAACGGAGACAGTATACCTATTATGCAAAAATTGCGAGTGTATTAAATGGTATTAATAAGCGAAACAAGCATATTAATAGAAAACTGCATTGCAATGCAGACACTAAAAACGAAATTTAAAAATTTCTAAATCTTTATTTTTGAAATTGAAGAAATATGATTTACATGAAAATAAACAATTAGCTATATCTGCGTAAAGTGTAACGGAGCATCTATTTTGTAAAGGGTTATATAATGAGACTTTTAATTTCTTATTTAAAGAACATGCTCATATTTTCTACGTGTCGACTACTTCATTTTTAATATTTATCGAGCGATTCTGGCAGTAGTACATGTATTGTTATGCTCATAGACAAAACAAATTAAAGAAATCATTAAGGAATTACAGTAGTAGTTAAGTTTTATTTAGACTCCGCACATACAACAAATATGTCTACAACTGGATTCGTCCGTTTATGACTCTGGAGAAAGTTCTTTATTTTTCTTGACTGAAGGTATGGCCAATTCCGCATTTCATATAAAACCTATCTTTTTAGAGTCATACATGCCAATAATTTATATTATATATTCAATACTCTACAATTTGAATTTAAAGACGAAAATTGCTTATGAGGCAGATTCAGCCATCTTTTCTGCCTTCTGTGCAACTTCCTCAATGGGACCAACCATGTAGAATGCCATCTCGGGCAAGTGATCGAGTTCACCGCCAAGAATTTTCTTAAATCCCTACAAAACAACAACACAATTTATTTATGTAATGTAAGATAGACGATAAACTAGTCAAATTTTAAGTTTTGGTACTTACTCTAATTGTTTCTTCAATTGGGACTAGTTTTCCTTGATGACCGGTGAAAACTTCTGCGACTTGGAAAGGTTGAGAAAGGAACCTCTGGATTTTACGGGCTCGGGCTACTGTAAGCTTATCTTCTTCTGACAACTCATCCATACCCAAAATGGCAATGATATCTTGAAGTGATTTATAATCTTGTAGGATTTTTTGCACACCTCGAGCGACACCGTAATGTTCTGCTCCGATAACGTTGGGATCCATAATACGTGATGTGGAATCAAGAGGATCTACAGCAGGATAGATACCCAATTCAGCGATAGCACGAGACAATACAGTTGTAGCGTCCTGTTGGAAAAAGATAAGCAGCATTACAACACAATGCAATATATTCATCTAGTGAAATTCTACCTATGATTTAAATTCATGCTTTCAATTTACCAAGTGAGCGAATGTTGTTGCAGGGGCAGGATCGGTCAAGTCATCAGCAGGTACGTAAATAGCCTGTACAGATGTAATGGATCCTTTCTTTGTTGTCGTAATTCTTTCCTGCATACTACCCATGTCAGTGGCCAATGTTGGTTGATATCCTACACACAACAGCCAAGAAAACAATTTAAAATGTGATCTATGCGAGTTGAGTTTGCACATTTGATGGATTGTTTTACATTGAGAAGACATTATTATTAGCAATGAACTATAATCCGTTATGATTTAACCGTTTGCAAACTTAATGAAACTACTAATCTCCAATCTCGTTCACTCACCTACAGCAGATGGAATACGACCCAACAATGCAGACACCTCTGAACCAGCTTGAGTAAATCTGAAAATGTTGTCAATAAAAAGCAACACATCTTGTCCTTCCTGTAAACGATTTACGAAACAATAGCACATATTAAAAGTAACACATACTAAATGTACATTTACAAAGATAAGAGCATCTGAGAAAAATTGATTACCTGATCACGGAAATATTCGGCAACGGTTAATCCAGTCAAAGCGACACGGGCACGGGCGCCTACGAAAATCAAAGGGTTAAGGTTAAACTTTGGTTTCTTTCTGTTGTAAAAGTTGTTTTTAATATTATTCTGTTATCATAAGTTGCTATACCTGGAGGCTCATTCATTTGACCGTAGACAAGTGCTACCTGTTTTGAGAAAGCAATAAAAACATTAAGGAATTGTGGTGACCGACCAGGGATGAGTTATATGATTGGTCAAACGCAAGCATTTTTTAAAATATTAATATGAAAGCAATTGCAACAGAAATACAATGCCATCTAACCAGTAAGTACTCACCTTAGATGTCTTGTCCTTAAGGGAAATGACACCTCCTTCAATCATTTCATTGTACAAGTCGTTTCCTTCACGAGTTCTTTCTCCTACACCAGCAAACACAGAGTAACCACCGTGGGCCTTTGCGACGTTGTTAATCAGCTCCATAATCAATACAGTTTTGCCGACACCAGCACCACCAAACAGACCAATTTTACCACCCTTGGCGTATGGAGCAAGCAGATCTACGACCTTAATTCCTGTTACAAGAATTTCTTGCTCGACACTCATTTGGGTGAACTCTGGAGCTTCAGCGTGAATTGCAGCAAACTTGTCCGTATTAATGGGACCTCTTTCGTCAATTGGCTCACCTTTTTTGAGGAAATGAAATATTGAATGANTAATGGGACCTCTTTCGTCAATTGGCTCACCTTTTTTGATGAAATGAAATATTGAATGAATGAATTGCTTTGTGTTTAGATAGATTTGACTTGCTAACCAATACTACATATTAACATCTACATTAACTATAGCATACATTAACTAATAGAACTTAATACAAACTTAAATATCTTACCAATGACATTCATAATTCTTCCTAAAGTTTCTGGTCCGACGGGGATGGTGATAGGAGAACCCAAATCCGCGACCTTTTGACCTCTAATGAGACCCTCAGTTCCGTCCATAGCAATGGTACGAACGACATTTTCACCTAGAGGTGGAAAAATATCGTAAGAATTAGGGGAAAATGGCAATTAATTAGCCAACAAAATAAGGTGCTACAATAGTGAAAAATAAAGCACTTACCAAGATGCTGTGCAACTTCTAAAATAAGTTTGGGTTGCCTATCGGCTACCTCAAGGGCGTTAAGAATTGGAGGAAGAGCATCATCGAATTGTACGTCGACGACGGCTCCGATGACAGCTGTTATCTTACCACCAGCTTTGCCTTTGGGTGCTGCGGAAGCATATCCGTTCCCTGAAAATTTGCAAAATAATTTGGTTAATTCATCAATTTCTATACAAGCAAATGATAATTATAATACCAGCCATTTAACAAGGATGC
Organism: Lepidocyrtus fimetarius; assembly: GCA_036507315.1. NCBI lineage: Eukaryota > Metazoa > Arthropoda > Collembola > Entomobryomorpha > Entomobryidae > Lepidocyrtus > Lepidocyrtus fimetarius. The sequence continues at coordinate 1,860 of JAANSO010001687.1, read as the reverse complement.
TGAAGCGATTTACTAACATAATTTCCAAATAATTTCTGCCAAGTACTTAATTACCATTTATCATTTACTATAAGTCGCCACTATAATGCCGGCTTACACGTAGCCTCAAATTTGACGAGAAATTTTGAAATTTAAACTTTGGAAAAGCGTAATTCAATTTAATACGCTTCTAACAACAATTTGTGTGTAAACATTAAAATGCATTTTCGAAAAAGAATTAAAACTGTTTGAATAAAAAAATAAGGCGGATCACTTACAATTTTTATTATTTAAAAGGGCTGTGGAAGCCCTGGAGGCTTCGGAGGTGATGTAGGAGGACTTGGATGCCCTTAGGAGACCATTTCCAATACTCCTCAGTGTACTCAACATTTTAAATTTTCTTAATCACTGTTAAGTTGTTAGGTTAAAAAATATTTTAAAAATATTTTAAACAGGGAGTCCACAACACCTTTTTCACACTGTATGATTATGGCGGACCTTCCTCTTCAACTCTACATACACAACATATTACACGTCCATACCTCTATCACTATATAGCTCTACCGTACATACACCTTAGCTACGTTCACACAGTAACAAGGCAACAAAACGTGAGCCAAGAAAAAATCTGCATAAGGTTTGTATATGGCTAAAAACTGGAACGAGAAAACACGAGTGAAATGGCGAAAGCAGGCAGAAATACACATTTTTATCCACTATATATAAGCCGTGGTGTATGACAGAATTTATGAATTTCAGATTAATATAAATTTCCAATATCTTCAATAGTAATTTTAATTAAAACTGAAAATGAGAAGTTTGTGTTCCAAAATCGGATTCCTGGCCTCGGCATTCCCCTTCAGTCTTCAGAATTCTAGATAAAATAAACCGACAATACTCAATAAAACATGATGTCTTTATAAAATTCCATTAAAAAGAATATTTCATTGAATTTCAACAATTTTGAATAAATAAATCATAGTAAGTAAATGGAACAAAACGTACAGATATTTTTTGTCAAGCAAGCATAACTAAGCAAATTAAAACAAAAAATATGATAAGCTAAATCATTTATTTGTTAATGTGAATTCAAAGTTGCTTAAAATATTAATTCGTTTGGGTAATCGGGCTCTTCTCTAGTGGGCATAATATATTCCAGGAATATACAACGAAAATATCTCCGTTTTATATAACCTAATCTATACCTTATCCACCTGCTATAAAATCATACTAGAAAAAAGCGATGATGGGGATAAATGATACATGGAGAGGATAGAGTCACAAGTCTTGTGGCCAGCCATTCTCTCCTTTATGAATATGTGCGTGAAATGTGATGGCAAAGTGGTCCAATAGAATGACAGGGCGCATAAATACATTTTTGTGTTTTGGTTTGATGCAATTTCGGCTTTTTTTGAAGTTTGAAGTATTAATTTAGTAAGCAGTTAAAAGTTTAATGTGGGAATAATTAAGGAGGATGTATTGTCATAGGCTAAGAATTGTAAAAGTTTAAAAATGAATCCTACGAGTAATGCTCACATGATGATACCCGGGGGCCTGTTTGGTGCAGGTACCACAATGACGGCTGCACCGTCACAGCCCCCTCCTGGAGCTCCGATGCCGTTTGGAATGCCTCCAGGTCTTCCTCCATTCCTTCCAGGAATGCCCGGGATGGGTATTGGAATTCCCCCTCCAACTACAGGGTAAGATTTGCTGAAAGCTAGAGCTATATCTTTCTGAATCAATTTTGTTTAAGCAAAATGTCATAAATCTAGAGTAGCGACGCAATAATTCAAAAAACTGAATAATAATTTGTATAATTTGTTTGGTTTTAAACTTTTAGTGGTTTGCCCGGCGCTGTAGTTCCACCATCAGCAGTTGTGG
>JAANSO010001686.1:0-15930 GCA_036507315.1 Lepidocyrtus fimetarius | reverse complement strand
AAAAAACAGTCCACTTTTTACTTTCTTCTTTCTCTGACTGTCTGGGCTTAATTTACGTCTTACAGGATAATAAAATAAATAAGAGGAGAATCATGTGAAAATGTTATGTGCTTGTCATATAAAATTGCAACAAAAAAGAAATGAAGTAAAGAAATGCTTATCTTCTTCCTCTTTTTCAGTCATTGCCTTCTTCATCATAGTCTTTCTTACTTTTCCCAAGAAACTCCTTTTACTCTTTTCTTTAACTCTTTCTATTTCAGTCCCTCCGGAGGCTATTGCAAGTTCTTGTTATATACTATTTCATCTATTTTATCTCGCAGTGTATAACTTTGTAAAAACTAGGAAGAGGGATACATAATATGAATTGCTCGACCATGTTGTCAGTTTGTACTTACTCTTCCGAAAAAATATATTTTTATTGAAGTGATGTGGAAAAACAAAGTCAATGAGTCTTTTTTACAGTCTAAAACTCTCCTTTTTCTTTCTTTCTCTGCTTTTCAGTTCTAAAATAGCAAAAAATTCTGTTTTACAACTTACGATAAAAATTCAAAGCTTCAATTCAACTTTTCCGAAATAAATTTCTTGACGGATAAGGAAAACGGAAGGGAAAAAGGAAGCATAAAACTTAAATATAATTCCAATATAAAGAATTACTAAAAGGAAATTGCTTTGTATAAAATGTTTGCTTACTTTTTAATAACTATTTTTATTCCCGGTCAAATTACAAAAAATTCTTTCTAAATGAATAATGAGCACAGCACATACACCCTCTTTTAACCGTGCGAAACAAAAATTTTCAGAAAAAAACACAAAATTTTCCCCACACCTTTTTTATTAGATTAAGACATTTCACTGTGAAGCATTCCAAGTAATTTTTAAACTGCTACAATGACTGAAATTCTAAAGAGTTGACGAGAGGAAAAGGGGCGGCTCTGCCTTGTTTAAGGAATATAAATTATTATGCATTCTTGCAATGATGATGGATGATGATTCTACAAACTTTTTTTTGCCTTGTTCCTAAAAAAGCCTTTTACAAAGTTATAAAGCCCTCAAGCTGAAAAATGTGCGTGTGCAATAACAGTGTGCAAAAGAGGGCTGCCTGAAAACACTGCAAGGTGGTGGGTGGATACTTTTTTATTCTGTGGGAGTAAAAGAAGCTTACGCAATACTTTTCGTATCCAATTTCCTCTTTGTAAGTTTAAACCAAACGCTTATGTCCAACTAGAATTTTGTTTGGTTCAGTAAACACATTGAAAGATTTTTGTAGAAAAAATAGAATTTTAATTTTAATTCTTTTATATTGACGTGGGGTTTAAGAAAAGACTGCTGGTCAAATTAAGCAGACATTTTTCAATATGAAATGTTCTTTCCTCCTTAAAAACAAAATGTATAGGTGAAACATATACCAAACCCATTAATATTTTACAGGAAACTCAACAGATTCAAGTCACTTTTCTTTTCCCCATTGAGATTAAAGTAAAAGTAGGACAAGCACTTTAACCAAAACTAAATTAACTAAAAATCCTTAACATTGATGTTATTTTGCACATAATACCATTCAATCCCGTTTTCATCCTGTAGTTTCCAATCAAGTGGAAACTTGACTACTCTTTGTTTCTCCGTTTGTCTTCCACAGGAGATTTTAGATTTACACTAGTGACCCAACTTAGGGAACTCTCAGAGGGTGGGATTAAAGTTTTTTCCAGGGTTTAATATCGTCAGAAAGGGACAAAACATGTTGAAAACCTTAGATTTAAGCACGTTGTTGTATTTGTTAATCAAGGGAAAAATGTGAAAGCTTTTAGTACTACTCTTTATTCACTTAAGTGGGCTCTTGGAATACTTTCCTTTATAAATAGTAGTCTTTTATGACATGGCTTCAACCTTTTTTCAAACTATTGCTCTCTGTTCTTGTTGTCATTGTCATTACACGTCAAACGCAGTTAGGTAAAGTGCTCATAAAGCCAGAAAGCCATTATGATGAGCTATAAAGGGGACGATACTTTGCTATTTTATAAAAAACAAAGAATCTCCTCATACTCCTTTCTTTCTCTTTGTAATGCTTAAATACATAATCGGATCTTACATGAGTAATAATAATAATATTAAAAATCCTTTATTGTTTTTACACGAGTCCTTCTTCACCTTTTGCTTGAAAACGTTAAAAACTCCTTAATCTCTAGGTTTTACTTAAAAAATAAGAAAAAACGAAGAAACCTTGGGAAATGATTATCTTTTAAAAGTTGGGAAAAAACTTATCAAAGGAAGTATGCCCTTTTGGTTTGGGTTTAAATTTGTGGAAAATGATGATGGATCCGTGAAGATATGGAAAAACTCTGAAAATGAGTGCCAAAAGCGGGGAAGGAGAAGAAGCCAGGTAAAAAAGAAGCCAACAAGTTGAGTAAGCGAGGAAGTAGAAATCCCAGCGGATTTTTTGGCCACACATCAGGTATCCAACCGTAAAAGCATTTACTATTCCCCCTTTCTCTTGACTTTCTCCTCCGACAGGATTTCATGAGAAAGAAAAATAGGAATGGAAGCTCCATTAAGATGATGAGTTTAGTCGAGATGATTTCTTTTCTCTAAATATTTATGCTTGAAGGAGTCAAGTTGGAGTCGCTTTGGTATAGATAAACCCAGAGATATCCTCTCTACCTCACTTTTCTTAACTTTGTTAGCATTTCTACTCATTATCATCTTCCAGGGTTTCGCCTCCATGTTCCCTGGTGGAAACAGAGTTTTGTCAAGATAAAAGAAAGACTAAATGTGGATGCAACCCTGAATTTTCTGTAGATATTTTGGAAAACAAATATTTTTAGATTTAATATGCAAAAATATGCAGTCTAATGATTCTTTGGTGTTTGCTTTGATTTGTAGTTATTATTACAAATATTTGGATTTTCTAATCAAAATGGTTCCAGTTGATGCATTACTTCACGGCATATAAATTTTCAATGCATTTTTAACATTCGGAAATTGTCTCATGGTGAATAGTGGATACAATATCCGCCAGTCGGTCTTCAAAAATATTTTGCAATTGCAATTCACGTGTCCGGCTACGACTTCACCCTCCAAAAAGAATCTGTAACGAATCCCAAAAAGTTGAAGACTCCATTGCCATAAGGAACAGACACTTGGCTTGAGTAAAACTATTTGTTGATCGTAGATTGCTGATTGCTATTGTTTTATTATTTTCTCGGTTTGGTTTATTAAAATTACTTCATTGCTGACATTGTTTATAGGATCCCTTTTGGAAAGCTATTTTTGCAAGGACTGATTTTATTTTTCGCAATGTTTGGAGCCATCCTCGAGTTTCTCAGCTGGTTGTTGACCTTAATGTTCTACATTTTTCTGTTCAATTTGGTTTCTGGAGTTATCTTGTTTGTGATTGGCTTCATTGCTGGTTACTTCATTGACATGAACGTTTGGCTGGTCTACTTTGACCTGCAGGAAAGATTGAACTTGATGGAGGCATTCCAGTTAGGTCAAAGGATTGTGCACGAGTTCTTCAGAAGATTTGGAATTGACATATATGAGCAAGGAGGAAGCCCAGTTGGTGATGTGGATGTTGAAAGGTTTGAAAATTAACAATAACCTACAATCAATTTAGTGCTTTTGATATAACTTTTGTTTTTATTTCTTTTTCTTTTGTACAGGGGAAGGAACCCTCCAAATGGTCATGATTTTGAGTTGCATAAAGTTGGTGGCATTTCCGGAGATGGACTCTATGTCCAGGAAGTTTCCAAGATTAAAAACAAGAACAAACGTCCAAACAAACGTAAAATCACATAAACTTGTTTCTATTTTTCCAAAATATCTTGAAATTAGTATCTTTAAGTTTATGTTTTTTGTACACGATAGTTGAATCTGTACTATTAATTGATCATGACATTAAAATTTTTATTTAAGTAACAAATCAAAATACAGAAAAATTCTTGATTCTGTCGTCTATTTTAGATAGTACTGGTCATCCAAGTTAGAACTTTCAAACAAATTAAATAAAATTAGGTAGCTGCCTTAATTAGGTAAAACAAAGGCTACTTGAGCATAATCCAAGTCAAGAACAATTAAATTGTACATAATTTTATAAACAGCAAGCTTTCCGAGTCAGTGTTCCTTACTGCACTGCAGTGATTTTCAATATTCATGCATTCTCATTTTACGATGGTTGCTGACTTCTCCCTGCCATCTGCCTTTTCAGGGTCCCTGGACTCTACTTTCTCCGTTTTATTAGATAGTTTCACTGAATACGTAATTTGATGCTACAAGATGGACATATAAAGTATTGGCAGTGGTCACGTCGTAAACACTTGAACCATGTTGTTGCTTTGTTTTTATAACTTTGTAAAAAACGACTATGACATGGCTGATTAAACTCAAATAGGCATGGCGTACTATAAAGGGAATATAAATTCTAAAAAACCTTCAAAAATATGCAAATGTCTGAAATTATATATCCTAAAATTAATTTTTGTTTACAGGCAACATGAATTAAAAAAGTGACGCTTTGAGTTCCTCCTTTGTATAGATAGTACATGTCTAGCTAAAAATAAAATCTCACTTTATATGTAAAAGAGAACAATGAAAATGATGCGTGTTGCTGCAGGTTATGCGTCACAACAACAAAGCTTTTTCTATTCCATTCCTCAATTGTCTAGCTTTCTTTCAATCTTCTCCCTCCAGGAAAAAATGCAACTTGTTTCCGTTTCTTTGTTAGAGGAATAAAAAAGAAGTTGAATTTTGCATTATTTTCCATGTATGGTAATATGTTTCATCACAGTTTTGTTTTCATTATATTGTGGCACCCTGGGAAAAGTTGCTACATCCTCAATTATTCTTGCACTTCTTGTCAATTTCTTTTGAAATTTTAAACTTGCTTTGCTTTCATTATGAGAATTTATTATTGTGACTGACAAATAATAAAAATGTAGCCTTTATTTATTTGTCTATTTCTTGAAATCAATACTGTCATTATTTGAGATTTATGTTGAGTAGAAAATTAATAGATTGAAGCTAATAGAATTTAGAGATCCAATTTAAAATATTGATTTCGTCCAATAATTGAGATTACTTAATGTCTAGTTTAGATTAGATTGTCATTTGTTAGCCTACTTTTAACCCAATTTGCGTTTATTAGAAAGGTTTTTATCAATGCCAAAGTAGCACATTATTACATCGATTACGATTGTCATCATTACTCCTTCGTTCCTTGATATCAAAATCTATTAGCAATGTTATTACTTTTACTCTGGTATTCACCATCGATCCTGGAGAAAAGAACAAACTTGTTTATAATGTGCAATTTCATACTCATTAATACAGAATACCCAGAATTACAAAAAATGATTCGAAAATAATAATAAAACTACTTGAAACAGTGCCAGTAGCTGAAATAATGTTGTATGACATACAATTGTAGCTTATTTCACTTTAGTTAAGGAACCAGCTCCATGTGCATTCAAGTAAACAGGAAGGAATGTACTTACAGGATTAATGCAACATTGATGCATGCCGATTACAATCATTGTCTTTTGCTCAATTAAAAAAGCGAGCACAAAAAAAATACAAGTGGATAATTTGCTACTTTCTCCCTTGTTTTTTACTAGAAAGTTGTGTAATTAAATTAAGTAATTTTTAAGGCGAGGAAAAGATGTCATTGTCCAAACTTATCCTGCAGTAAAGAATTTGTTTTAAACGAAGCTGATACAACTTAATAATTTTAGAAAGTCGAAAGGGTTGTAAAATATAGAGGGATGAAATAAAATGTGTTTGAAACTATCCTTACGATTAAGGCAGGTTTTGGTATATCCCTTGTGAGATTCTCGAACCCATTTGTCTTGACATATAGTCTCAGACGTACTTTATTGAGAGCAGGCACATTTCAAGAAGAAATAGCACTACGTCAAACCAACCACATTTTTCAACCATCAGATACAAAAGAAACGCTAAAAATTGTACAAAACTGCAATGCAATTTTTTACACATTTTTTGCTACTTTCTACAGCACTACTACAAGACCCTCTGGAGACCAATTTTTACGTTCTTATACTCTTCTTACAACCCTTTCAAACCATTTTTCCCTTTTTCTCAAGAAGAGAAAGTCAATATATCTCTGTGAGAATTGGAATGAGAAGCCATTTTTATGAATATTACATAACCTCCAGTCCACTCTTTACTACCTGTGACTTTACAGTGTAATAAAATGGAGTGGAATTTCTTTTTTATGCTTGCCTGCTTGAGATCTGATAAGAAAAAGGAAATGATTTTTAAAAAGAACGGGCTTTACATTATTAAAGTGATCATGTCAAAGTCCAGGATTTGAAGGCACATGAATAAACAAAGACATCATGGAAAGAAAAAGACGTAGACGATATTTTTAATGGATTTTCGTAAAAAGTTTTCAATTGAAGTTTTATGAGTAAAGTGCTGATTTTTTTCAATAGTAACAATTTTAGGTCACTCCAAAATGACCTACATTTAAAACTTTGTCTTGAAGATTAGAATTAAAATTGAACCGGATTGTAGATTTCGCTAGCATTTGAGCTCTTCAAAGCAAAAACGAAATATTTCTAAAAAATAATTATGCCCGGAACAATACAAAAGGCATTTAGACGAGTTCTTGGTATTCCTCAAAATTAGTACCTTTTTGCGTTAGCTGGACTACCTATAGACATCACTTTCATCATCATGGGCCTTACATGAAAAACACTCACGATCAAGGAAAAAATTATTACGCCTTACTTTCACTTGTTGCCAATACTAAAAAGACGGTATCAAAATGAAAAGATGCTAAAGAAAAATGTTACTTTTATTGTAGTTTTAATACAGAGATGAAAAAAAGTTGTTTCACTGTATTGGCTCAATTTATGATTGATAAGGGAGTACAAACCCCTTATCCTAGCTGCAATTGATTAGAAAAGAAATCAAACAGGTCCTAGGTTCCTCTTGTCTTTTTAGGTCTTAATCATTACAAAGAAAAAACTATGACGAGAACATGGTTTTGTATTCTATTTGAAGCGTCTCAAAAGGGAGGAAGAAATAAGAAAAATCCTTTGAAATGAGATACACATACCGTTATACTCCTACAACTATGTGAGTTGCGTTGCAATACACAGCCAAGAGAGAAAGAAATGGACACATGAATCTTTTCTTTATCTTGAAAAAGATAACTTTTCTAAATAGAAGGATAAATGAAATGAGGAGCGGCATTTCTCTAAAAATGAAAAGAATAAAATGAAATAATGTACGTGTGTAGTTGTTGATGTAATTGAAGAGATGGATCGAATACGTGGATGAGTAGCAAAATAGTAGGACTGTTTTTTTCTCCGCGATAAAAGACATGGTATTAGTATACTTAAAAGAAAGATGAACTTTGTACAAAAAAGAAAACACAATTACAGGCACATTCTCCTTCTTATCTTTCTTTTTTTTCTCCAGTCCAATTAATCTTTTTTCAGTGAACATTTATATCCAATGTATTTTGCTTTATATGAGTGTTAGGCACAAATCTGATAAGGCATATAATGGCTGCTCTTTGTTTGTATTTTAAACTGAACAGTTTATACGAAACTACACAAAAAATATTTGAAAAGGGAAAACCGTGTGAAATGAATGGAGAAAGTTTAGAGATAAGAATTTGTTGAAGTGAATGGACTAAAAGTAGTATATTGCCTGTTGCTTTTACTCTTTTCATATTGCAAATAATTTTTTTTAAAATGTGTTTTAAAACTGGAATAAAAAGGTAAAACATATACCTTTGGCTGCTTCTTTCTTGAGTCATTACCCAAATACAAAAGTTTATTACAATTTGTTTCAAAAGAAACAAATTTTCATATACATTTCTGTTCCAGTTTTTATTCTTGTCAGTTCGGATCATCTAAAAATTTAAAGATGGTATTCAGAAAAGAGCAAATAGAGCTTGTTACAGTTTATTTGCTTAGCCTTTGCTTTCATTTCATTATTTGACACGAGCTAGAATCTTTTTCAGGATTTATTTTTTAAACCCAAAGTAATATTACATAAACTTCCGTGTATCTTCTTGTCTGATGTTTGCCAAGGAGTTGGTCGTCACTTTCAATTCATTTTTGACAGAGATGGATTGACAATAAAAATAAACCGAGAAAAAAATGTTTCGCAGAAATACGCTCCATACAAAAAAACACAAAGACAAGTTGTCTGAATGAATGTCAATCCAATAATCTTATGATTTTGAAAACAAAACTGAAAATTTTAGAATCTGCTTTCACTTTAACAACAAAGCCATCCCAGCGTAAAATACATTGCATTATTTATAATACTCAATGTTCAAAACATTACTGCGTGAACAGGAAATGAACTACAAAATGTGCAACTTATCATGAAAACTTTCTCCCAATCAGATTCCTATTCCATTTCGATCATCAATATGTTATTTCTTTCACTAAGTTTTGTGACCAGAAGCGGCAGCAGCCTGTCATGTTGGTGTTGTTGTGTCATCACATCTCTACCATCAACCAACATCGCCACAGCCACCCTCCTTTACACTCCACTTGACTCTCCCTTGTCCAACTCTTGAAAAAATAGTCTGCGTAATAACAAAGTTGATCCCAAATGGTTTGAAAAGTTCATCTGATGACGGCGAGGACATTGTAAAAGATGTTGGGCTACTGGTTTTTGTCCACACGCACATTGCATTCTTCTTTTTATCCAAAAAGGGAAAGTTAGTTAAGAGCAGTTCATGTATATAAATATTCTGTTTCACTGGTACTGCATTGAAGAAAAAACAATGCAGCTGTTACTTAAAAAACTGGAAAGTTTTTTGTTTCTGTTGTTGTTTTTTTTTGAGGAACCACATGTGCACTTATACACACTTCACTTTTGGTCTGTATGTCCATCGAAGCAAAGTTACTTTCATGCACTTTTTGTATGCCAATGATGTTGTCTATCGTTATCGTATCCATTTCCGTTTTAGGTAATCCACTCTCTTTCTCCCATTTTCATTCTCTTATCCCACCCGCCGCATTTTTCAAGAGAAACATTCTAAACTTGTACATCTGGGCATGGCTCACTGCCTATCCACACACAAGTTTATGGAAAAAGTGAACAAACAAAATGTTTTTGGTAGTGCATCTTGAATAGTTTCACTTGCTTTCCCCAACCATTTCGGCTTTTTATATTGCATTTGCCATTTCCCTTTATTGAATCGGATCAAATGGAATACATTTTGGGCGTTTTTCATTCGTTTTTTTACTTTTATGCACTTTGTCCAGATGCTCACAAAGTGGAATTGCAGTTTTTGGTTTTTTGTACCTGGATCTGGATTGACTTTTACGTTACCATTTGTGTGGGAGGAAGAGAAAAGGGGATGAGATACAGATACGTATTTGAGCTTCAATTGACTTGTCAAGAATCAAGAAGTTAGGAAGGGACATACAAAACGTGAGCAGAGCAATATACAATATCGTACAATCTTACTGCTTGGAAACTTTTATGCTTTAATCTCTTTATTATCATCTTCTTAAGTAGTCTAGTGGTTTCAAGCTCAATAAACTGCTTAAATTCTAAAAGGTCAAGTAAAACTTGCGTATGGTAAAACATACTCCTGTTTTCCTTGGTTATTATGGAGGAAAATAATTTAATTTGAAGTAATGTAGCCAATACTTCTCTTGTATAAAATTACTCGCGTATTATTATTGAAAATAAAATATTTAAAGCCAATTTATTTTTCAATTTAAAATGTGACAGTTTTGTATAAACAATGCATGTGTACAAAATATAGAAAATTAACCACAAAATATTCATGGATATTCTCAGAAATAAACAGCCAGAAGGTAAATTATATTGAAAGGTTGTTTTCTGAGGAAAAAGACAAAACAGTTTAAAATTGTAGGTTAAATTTATATATATTTCATTGAAAAGTGTGCATTGATGCACGCAAAGTACGCATTTCTTTATGCTTTAGCAAAAATTGTAAATTGAATAGTTACTGTGAAATAGCTTTTTTAAAGTAGCCTCCAGCACATTTGAGTTTCCATAAATGCTCAACGATTGAATGGAAGCAGTCAAAAATAAAAACGGAGCTATATAAACGCTTAACATCCGACGCACGGCAAGAACCGTCATGAATTAAGTTGGCAGAAATAGTAAAAAACATAATTTTGTTCTGTCTGACAACACTTGAGAATTTAGAAAGTGAAAATAAGCTGAAAATATTTATGACAAATGACACTAAATGTGTGACTTTGCCAGGTAATTGATTCAATGATAGAGCCTACCATAAAAAACTAAACCCAGACATTTGTTCACTTACGAAAGGTGTTTTTCAAATACTATTAAATAACTCGCACGTTTTATCTATGCAAAGTTATGCGATTTTTTCGTCAATAAGTAACACTTGAAATAAACCTTGTTCTAATACTAATGGAAAAACATCTCCCCCAAGAAAATTCTACTGTGCTAGATATATTACTCATGTTCCTATTTTTGTGAGGTCATAAAACTAGATTTTATTATAGGAACACACAGTCAAGAAAACATTTTTGCATTATGAAGGATATCCGAAAACGGGTACACTGTGGAAATGAAAAGCGAACACAACTTTGCTCTTTACCCATTTCCACCACCCAAAGGAGAGAGCAAAAGCAAAGGGGAAATATTATTCATTCATAAAAGCTGATAATGTAATGCAGTGAGAACTTATTACTTGCTTGGTGGTAAGTTAAAAAGTTGATGCGGTGGTGACGACGATGAATTGTACACCCACCTAGTAAATATTTTTATGTCTGCACGCCATACCTTTTCCCACATGCCCTGTATATATTTGCATCACCTTCTTATACCACAACCCCATCATAACATAATAATCATCTTACCCAAATACTTCCCACTTTCATCTTTATCATCTTCTTCACCACCAACAAAAATATCACAATTCATTTTTCTTTACATTTTTCATACTTTCCGTTTTCCTGATGTATTTCCTCGCATAACAATTTATACTTTTATTGCATAAAATACGACGAATGAAATGGTTTAATCAGCATAATATACTAATATTAATAAAGGAGATGATATTTTAGAGAGAAATCTTGATTAAATGCAGCATTTCTTTAATAATGCACCATCCATGTTTCTATTTTTACTTCTTTATCTGTGTCATTCCATTAGATGAATATTTGAGGAAAATTTTAGTATTTGCTGTGAATCATTTTTTCTCCACGTTTTACACCCTTCCTGTTCCATTTCCTAGTGTAGCCTTCCATTTTACTATTTTCCGGTGAATATTATTACATTTATACCAATGCAGGTTAATTTGATTACAGTTGGATAATATGAAATGGAGCAAGAAGGAGATTATATGTTAAGATAAGTATTTTGGAGTTAACTACGATGATGATAAAAAGGAAAAGTGGTGAAAAGGTAAACACGAGGGAATGTGTCAATTTGGAAAATAACATGAATTCGATTCCTTCATATTGTCCATCTCCTCTACTTCTTGCAATAATCATCCACATTACTATTTTCTACCGTTATTTTATTTTCTTCTGTGCTTATCATGAAAGCTCACCGCACCGAGCCACTTCCACTGTATATCGCCACTCCATCAACAAAACCAACCAAGTACACATCAAACAAAACCTGTCATTCGTACTTAATCGCTGTAATCATCTCTATTTTTCTCTTTGCTGCACATGTATGTGTATATTATCCAATCCAGGAAGGAAACAGCCAAAACATTGCAGTTGCAAAGAGGAAGTTGCAACTAACGGTATAGGTGGGGAATCGGGCTGCCACCTCTCTCTACAAACTAAATAAACCGTTATTCATTCTCGCCATCTATAACCTGGATTTCCCCAAGTATACTTATGTGTGCCTCTTAAATAAATATAATGATTGGGTAACCAAACTACCATGTTTTCCTTGATCGACAATCGTAAAGCCAATATTTGTCCAGTGTCCAGCAGTCCACTCTATCCATTTCCTGGTGTTTAGCAGAGCATAAAGGTAAACTTTGTTTATTTTTCCTTTCACCCATCTATAAAACGTGTTGAATGGATTTATCCCTTTTTATTTCCTTTTTTTCCTCCACAATTTTTACCCAATAATGTACTTAATATAATATGAATAGAAAAAAGGAAACCTTTTTAGATAAAGTTAGCTTTTTTCCATATTGCTCTGTTCCAACGGTGGTAGACCTGGGCAAAGGTCAAAACAGCATTGAAAGTTCACGCAGAAATAAAACTTTTCAATTTTTATTCCATAAAGACCCTAATGTAAAAACGAAATCCGAAGATAAAGAAAAGTAAACCAGAAATGGAAAAAGAGATGTTCAAAAAACTTTTTCGTATCCAACCACCCCTCCTGCTTCTTCTTCTTCTGAGAATTGTTTTAGGGCAACTGCGTCCAAAAAGAGTACAGCTGGAAACGACAAGAATTTTGAACAAACTTTCGTAAAGTAGGAGGAATGGGATAAAAAAGAAGAAAACAAGGGTAAAGTGGAGAGTTTTTTTAACTACGGAAGAATACACATTTTTATTTTTTAGAATGAGCATGAGAAGAGCTGGGATAAAAAACTTTGCAAAGCTACAGGGTAAAAACGTGGTTGTTACAAGAAAAATAGTTTTATCAGTTTTTTATACATGGCTATTGTCACTAAAGAACAAGCACATATTTCTGCCAAGGTTTCCTTACACTTGCATCCCTTTCTGTAAAGTGTTGAAAGAGAAATACGCATAAAATAGGAAAAGGACACCAGCATTTATTGCAGTCTTAAAGATAGCATCCTTCCACAATAGTATCCCTTTGAAGAAATTTTGCAACTTGGAACAGCTTTTTTTATTCCAATTTCCAAGTTTTTCTGTTATTTATGTTTTCCAGCAGGAATTATAACCAAACTGAATATGTAAAATGTTAAGACAAACCTATAAATACATGTTTAGATTGAAATCTTGAACTTTTCGTTGTTGCAACATGGATTTTAATCGTGTTTATCCCTAGACTCTGCCTGAAAACCATTGAGATCCTCAAACAACAATATTTCATTGGAGCGCAATGGAATGTCGTGATTGCTGAAATGGAAGAGCGTAAAAAAGTACAAAAGCGTAGAATGAAGCTTTTTACATAGGCAGATTGGGTGAAAGCAGCGGAATTCAATTCAAAGCTTTGGTTATTCTGCATTCTTATCCAAAAATAAAAACTCAAAAACTTTGTTTTCGGCTCCGGATGGAATAATAGTGGTCAGACTAATAGCGCAATCAAATACTCACAGAGGAAAACCTGCGGCTGACCCTGTTTTCTGTGGTGCGGTGGTCGTCAATTTCGAGACTGGTTTGACAATAAAGTCATTTTATGCAAAAAGAAAACATTCTTTGTTTTCCTTTTGCACTAGGGACTCGGATGGAGGGAAACGAGAGAGGAACTAAAGTGGGAAAGGATTTTACGGTTGGACAAATTCAAACATAAAATTTGTATTTAAAAGTTTTTGCATGACCTAGTTTAGCTTTTAGCAGCACTACTTCTTCATATATCATTCAATACTTTGTTTATCTTTTTGTTATTGCAGTTTTTGAAAATAAATTCTAGTCTCAAGTCAAACCTTTCCAAAAACCTCTTTTCTTTAGAGACTCATTAAATATACAAATGAATCTTGCAATGTACTAAAGTAAAGGATTATAAACGTCTTCTTAACACCTTTCTTTATGTCCGGATCAAAATGCATTAAACACCGACTTTTATAACTTTTATATAACTTTGTTGTGTAAATTTTCCTCCGCATTGTCATATTCAAAGTTGAATTCATATCCTATTTTCTACTCAATCAACTCTATTAAAAAAATTGTGTATATTCTTCAATTTGATGGTCAAGTAGGACAAGCACTAAAAATGTAAAAACCAAGCTCAAAAGACACAGCTAATACAAGAGGATAAAAGTTTCTCTTTTAAAAGAAAATTGCAGCCGTTTTTCATGATTGACTGAAAGAGTTCATATAATAGATAGACCAGTGGCTAGTATTCCCGCATTCTATTTCCTCAACCCTATTTTCAGGTACTTTGGAATAAATCTTCATCAATATTACATTAAACGTCAATATGAGACCACACTTGGAGAAAAGAAAATGCGAAAATTCTATCAAAAAATGGGTTTTAAAAGAAATGGTCCTTCTTTTTCAAAGAGTTTAGCTGTTCTTTCTCTGACTTGGTGGTGGCTCTTGGCTTTTCTGTTTTTACAGAAGAGGATGAAATACTGCTTTGGTCTTCTTGTATTCCTGTCATGCTTTTCCGCTAAAAAGTTAGCCGAGTTTGGCCAAGAGCTCAAGAAAACAACGTAGAAAGTTTTCTCCTCTTTAAAAGTATATTTCTGTATTTGTATTGCATATTATGTATACGGCATATGGATAGATGTATATAGATATAGATGGTAGATCCCTTTTGCTGTCTCCTTTTCTTGTTCTGTATTTTGTGATGCTGCCGATCGGTATATTAAGAGAAAAACTGAAAAATGAAAGTATCATCGTTCTCGATAAAACTCAACTCTCGAATACATACGTGTATAAGATTATATATGTATTTTGGTTGGTTATATATATATTGCACTTTCCATTTTCACTGGCTAGCTTCAAGCAATAAACTATCATCATGTGTTTAGAAAGAGAGGGTGAGAAAGTGAGAGTTCTTCTTTTGAGTGAGTAGTCAATCCGCAAACAAAAATATGTGATCTTTGAGAAGAAAGAAAAGAAGAGTTTTCCAAATACGTGTAATGGTTTGTAAATGATGCAAAACTGAGCCGTTTTATGACGGGCTAGTGCGAATGATATTTTATGATCATCGAGGCGTTAGTGCGTACACAGCTTGAAATAATATAATATTACTGTAATGATAATAATCTATGTAAATATAATAGTGAAAGGTAACAGGTTTTGCAATTTATTTCATTAAATCATATGATTAACACATGAAAAACTATAAAAAATAATTTTATCTTCACGTATCATCGTTGACATTTTATGGACAGGTCACATTACTCATGAACTCCTTTTGACATTTTGCTTTATACTATACGAACCCATTAAAATTTAACTTTATCAAATTATAAAGAAAAAGGGAAATAAAGAGATATTAGACTGT
Source organism: Lepidocyrtus fimetarius (assembly GCA_036507315.1). NCBI lineage: Eukaryota > Metazoa > Arthropoda > Collembola > Entomobryomorpha > Entomobryidae > Lepidocyrtus > Lepidocyrtus fimetarius. The sequence goes on along the minus strand of JAANSO010001686.1, from coordinate 828 downwards.
TTTGAAACAACCTAAAAACATAGCCACAATAATAAATGATAACGAGAGATAGCTTCTATTATTATTATCTCGACCCTCCTCTTACTTCCGTCTTATGCTTGAAAACCTTTCTTGACTTTAGACCAAAGAAAGTCCAACCAAAGTGGAACTTGTTTTTGTTGAAAGGATTAAGAAGAAGGTTGGGGCAGAAAGCCAGAAAGTAGGGATTGAAATAAAATGAAACCAGCATGGTAAATTCACACAGGAATGAAAAGGATACCTTGTTCGTCCATTTAATTAAATTAAAGAAAACGATCTCATAAGATGATATGACCGGTTGTTTCCTATTTACTTCTTAAACAGGATGATATTCCACGAAGAAAATAATCCTTCCGAGATTTTCTCCATTTAATAAGATTTTCCTCTTTTGGGTATAGAAAATATACACAAAGCAATAATTGTTTAAACCCTTTTGTAATAAATCAAAAATATTCCTTTTCTTCTCTAAACAACTTGTGAAAGAACGGATTTAATCATTACATTTGTTAATGCCATACAAGACCGTGTAACGGAAAGCAATAAAGAAGGGCCAGCTCCAATAAAGTTATGATGATGATATTGTTCACTGTTTTCACGTCATTATTACTTGCTCGAAGAGTAAGTTATAAGATCGATGTGTTAGTCTGTCTGTCTGTCCGTCTGTCTGTCCGTTCCCACGAGAAGTCAAAAATGCTTCGACAGATTTCGATCAAATTTGGCAGGCATGTAGACCAAACCTTCGGACAGAACTGTATAGTTTTTCAGAAATTATGGTCCAACCGTTTGGCCGTTACGAATGAAAATTTGCAC
>JAANSO010001685.1:0-15933 GCA_036507315.1 Lepidocyrtus fimetarius | reverse complement strand
ACAATTATTTTTCTCGCATGAAAGGATGGAAAGCTTTAGTCAGTGGTTCTTTAGATAATGCATTGCCATTTATTATTGTTACAGATACAACTAGTCTTTCTGTCAGGAGCCGTTTTACTCGCAGGCTTTACAATAGGATTCAGTATTGGAGTCCATGAAAAAGGGAAAAGCAGTAGCAGAAGCAGTGATTCCAACAATTTAGACAGTGGATCAGCTGCAAGTTTACAACAAAGTGACGTTACAGATGACGAAAGACGGCAAGAAACGCGCCTGAGTAATGAAGAGAAAAATTCTGATTATTATCAGCCAACTGTACAAAATTTATCACCAGCCCATGATGCTAATGAGCCTTCATTTCGAAAACTTTTCCTTCAACTTAGTGCCGACAATATTCGTCACAATCTCAGGTGAGTCATTAATAATTGTTAGCATAAAAAAGTAAAAGCTTCCCTTATGTAGCAGCAGGAAATTAAAAAGAAATTGTTTATGTTAGTAAAACTTTTGGGCAATTTGGGAAATGTATCAACCATTTTTGTTAAAAAATATAACTTTTCATACCATTTGAGAAGCCACTTAAAAGTGACAACCACTCTTAATCAAGAACATTGCCAGACAAGTCGAGATCTAAAATAGATTCCATTTATTTGATTAAATGCGTAAACTTGCAAAAAATATAGTTTTCAGAAGGCATAATTGAAAATAATTTCTCGGACATGTGCCAAATCGTAAAAGTTATTGAAAACAAAACTTTTGTGAGTCCAGGCCATGTTTAGAAAGTTTTTAACAAAAGCACTTTATAAGCAGTAAATAAATTATCATCACTCACTACTACATTCTGGCCGATTTTTCTCTTTACTTTCCAACAGACGAATGACTCAAGAGCCTCATCCTGCAGGAAGCCCAGAGGGTAAGTCAATGGCGATCGCAATTAGAGACTTATGGCGCAGTTTTGGACTTTCAGTCAGAGTTGAGCAACATAAGGCGATAATAACCACGTGAGCAAATGTGTAATTTTAATTCCTTGAGTAACGATTATGCTTCATAAATTTATTTTATTCCTATCGGTAATTGCACGCAGCACACGTTTCCAATTCTGCTGAATATTTTATCGTTTGCAAAACTTAAGCAAATTGAATGGGTTAATTTGACCATGTATTGATTTGCTTGTTCCATGTCGTTACCAGCAGTAGTTTTATGATATAATAATTGAGACATTTAACTGTTTATCATAATCAAAAGCAAAGTTTTTGGCAAGAAATATATAATCTTTTGCTATTCCGTACTTTTTGAAACTGTCATAAATCTGTTGGTAGCACGTTTATGACGTGATTTACAGAAGAATCAATGCTCTGGATACCTTGCTTTTCTTCTATTTTCTTTGCTTGCTTGTTAAAATTCCTGTAGAGTTTTAAGAAAAAATTGTCTTCAGGTATATGTATTCACATCCAAAACTTTGTTCGCCTAAAAAAATTGCAAAGTATGTTTAAAAGTTTTTTTTTGCTTTATACTTTGGCTTATGCGTGGGTCTTTTTATCAAATAATTTGAGTTTCCATTCACTAAACATTCTTTAGTAACTTTTTATGATTTAATTTACTATTAACTTTGATAATTGGGAATTCTGCTTAAGGTGAGCACTATAGTAAAAATAGAACGCGAATAAAATAAAACGATTCCACATAGAAAAAAAGTAATTTTTACTGAACAAGCATTTGAGAATACTTCTAACTGATTAGGCTGTACAAATACGAATATATACACTATACTACTATTATAACAAGCATAAAAAGTATTTTTACATCCTTGGAGAAAATAATTTTGGTTTTTGACCCGCAATGCTGCAGAACCCTGGATATGAAAAAGAATGAAAAGAATCAGTTGTGGTGGTGTAAAGATTAAAGATGTTGAAAGCAGCTTTTTAGTGCAACTTTTTAGATTCAAAAATATAACCTAGATGCTTATGATGATGTCGCCTTAAGCTGACTTTTCACTTCTCTTTAAGTAGAGGGTAATGAAAGAAACACACACTGCTCAAGTAAAAGAAAGTCTATCATTTTCTTAAGGAGAACTTTACCTCAGCTCATGCTACAATAATTCTTTAGAGAATACCTACGGGGAAAGGATCATCAAGAAGGTTGCATCATTAGGGAAGCCATAAAAATTTCCATGCTTACACATTCTCATAAAAAGCTCTAGCCTGCCTTACGATTAGTCCGCATAGGGATTTTATAAAAGGTGTTGCGTAGGCACACTTTCTTTCAGTTATGGAAGATTCTTTTTTCGTTTCATAGTATTTTGCTCAAGTAAAGATTCAGGATTACTTAATGTTTTATCTACAATGTGCTTTCATATTCTTTATCATGAATGTCATCCCAATAAGTTTTCCTGTGTTAGTGGCCCAGTTCCTTGTTAGATACTCATTCATTTTATCTCAAATCTCTTAAACATTCTTATGTACAGAAGATACTTTTATGATGATCCTCATTTGTATTGAAATGACTTAATACTCTTCCTATTCTGGAAAGGATGCTCTGCGATATGAATAGAAAAAATACTAAAGAGAAGCTACACGGAAGAGATTTTCCAGCTTGTTCATAAATCCTAACAGTGCCAACCACCAACCATGATAATAAGACTTGAAAAAAGCCATCGGAAAATTAATTGAATTGAATGTGGTAATAAGAAAGTTTAGTTTGTTGTGAAAAGGTAATTTTGTAATGGAGTAAGTTATAGGAAAAGTGGTAGTACTCCATTAACAACATGAAAAGTGGTCATATAATTCACCAGGAGATAATAACCGTTTCCTTTCTTTGCTCGGTTTTTGGGTGATAATCATTTCACCGCTCTAGTGATGGCTGTCCTAGAGAAATGTTTCTGACGGCATATTTTCTACTGTTAAATTGAAACTATGAAATCGCTACTCCTTCGTACTAAAAAGAAAAGGTTTTTTATACTTTGCTCTACATCTACAAACCATTATTTGGTCCTATCTAATTATACTGCAAAAACAGCAAACCAATATAGCATAATATATAAATTTAGCAACAAAGATTTGACCCACATGCAACGCCACATAAACCACACCGTGTCAATACTGTTTTCCCAGCTCCGTTACAAACATTTTTATATACAACGAAAACGATACAACATAAATGATCACATAAATGGTAGAAGGGTGGTTCTGTGGTAGCAGATGCCACTTTAGCAGGGTTAAATTTAAAGTAACTGGATCAATGTACACTTTTTTCTTACACTCTTGGTTGTTTTTGTTTAGGCCCCATTATCATTTATAATGTCATAAAAATGTAAAGAAAATTGATTTTGTAATGTTCAAAATATTAGATTTTATTGCCAACAACATCCAACCAAACATAAAAAGCAAAAATGAAGAATGATTTGAATACCAAATCATTGATGTTCTCGTTCATTTAAAAACGAATTTCATTAATTTAAGTATTCAAAAGAGTGAGACGTTGTTGTGTGTTGAGAAGAACATTATTGGGGCATTGCTTTTTGAATCAATAGGGGTTTCACCTTTACTTGATAAAATCAGAACATAACAATCCACATTTCATTATAAAAAACGGAGATTCGAGTAATTCTTTAAACGGCCGGATACGTAAAAGCAATAATAGTTTGCAAACATATTTCCCCTCGCACACCTTCTCCAATCGTCAAAAAAACATGGTGAAAGAAAAGAAAAGGATTTCACCCGTTCATAATATTATACACTAGTCTGATCTGACCAACCAAGTGTTTTGCTGTCTGTGAAGTGAGGCGAAAGCGAATGTGACTTACATTAGCAATGGAATTTCATCAAATTGAGTTGGCTCAACTTAAATTGACTCCAGGGGCCTCTGCTTGGAAATTGAGTCTTCCCTTAAGGGAATATATATGGAGTGGAGCTGAGGAAAGGCACATTCTGACGGTTGTTGTAAAGGGGAAGAAAAGCAAAAGTCATATGGACCAACACAAATTTTTAAGTTATTCTAGTGCCAAGAGAAAAGTAAAAAAGAAGAAGTTTGAAGCAAAGAGGGATAAAGTAAAAATGAACACAAATGCTTATACAGAAAAGGCTCAATTTTTTCAGCACCAGCTATCACCGTCATCAAGTAAAAACACGAGCAAAAGCTTCGTTTTTTTGTAAGGAGCAGGTTCATAACGGCTCCCTCTCAGCTTTATAACCAGCTTGCCAGTCAACAAGGAAAAGAGACAGTACCAGCTTTAACCAAACCACTTGAATACCATTTTTGTGGTTTCTTCTCATTCTTGCTAAAGTGAAAATGGAAAAGATGTGATGAGCAAAGAAATGAATGAGCATTCTTTTCTTTTCACTTCTTTCACACAGCTTTCTCTTTCTATATCCCATATTGATATCTTTCATTAGTGCATAAGCAAGAGTAATCCTGCAGTAGGAGTCTTCTTTCTGCACACGACTACATTCTGCATATCGCATAGGTGGTGGGAAATGGGAAATAGCTTTGGCTACATTATATATGACATCACGTCACTAGCGAAATCTGAAGAAAAGACTCTTCATCTATCAGTGCTCTCGATTTCTTCTCATTGATTTTAAATGATACAAACACATTCACATTCTGCGATAAACTCAAGCATATAAGCTGTGATTTGTTGGGATTTGAATTTTATTGAATTCGTACATGCATACACAAACGCAATGTCAATTTAGAATCTCACCAATAAGTTTCACGATGGAACATTCCCCAGGTTTATCATGCATATGTACAAACATTATATTATGCTAAAACTGGAAAAAATATCTTTTCTCCCAGCAGACTGTCATGATGGCTTAAACTAAAGTGATTCCATAAGAATTTAAGCTTGAAATGACTGTAGTATCCATTTCAGATTTTTACAAAGTTGTTTTCCATGCCATACAGTTTTGTATTCTGTTGTCAGTTTACTCCACCGTATATTGCAAGTGACTTGAGTGAAAGAACCCGATAAAGTTTTGCAATTGTAATAAGTCGGCAAAATCGGATCACGATGATATTTTAGCTATATGATTGGATATACCAAACCCATCCTAATTTTCTTTAACAATGTATGTATATTATGCAAAAGGGCGATACTAACTGAATACATATTACAGTAAATCAGCAAATCCTATAGGATCATTTCAAGAAGTGATTTCATGAGTCAGTAAATCCTTTTTTACTGAATTCTTTAAGAAATGCATAAATGAATTTCTTTGGGGCAAAGATAGTGTAGAAAATGAGTATGCATTGTTGCTGAGCCTTCCAATCAAATAGCTGAATTTTAAGTTGATTCTATGGGTTTATTGATTCCATAAATTAAACAATTTCTATGTAAGTGTACAAAATAGATAAAGTTGTGCATTGTCATTTGTAATTGAAACAAAAACTCATATTGTGTGTTTTCATAATAGTTTCTTCATTCTTTTTCAATGGGTTTGCAAGAAGAATAACGTAAGCATATCCATTATATGCTTGAATAATCTGTTTCTGTTTAAAGATGGAAAGTGTATCTTTCAAAGCCATATGGAAACTTTCATTGTAACATGTTTTTTACTACGCCAGTTGCTATAATAGTAGAATTAAGAAAATAGCTAATACCAGTAGCAGTATTTGTATAGTTTGTATATTTTGCACATTTTTTGAGATCTTTAAAAGCATTTTCCAATTTAATGTGTACATTCTTCAAACTAGGTTTTGTTGGGCTGTACCATGTCTGATACGTGGTTGCAATTTTTTGTAGATCGAAAGGAGTCAATCTTGTGGAGGTTGTGGATCGAAATGGTTCGGTGCTTTTTACAACGCATACAACTAGTAGCAATACGGAAACCGATTCCACAAGTCCTGGCGCTGGCTTGGCAAACTTCCGTCCAGTAATTGCCTTTTCTCCTGCTGCCAATCTAAGTGGTAAGCTGGATTTTGTCATAAACTCTGACCTCTCAAAGTTACTATCTGGAATGACGTTGGTACATCTTTATGAGTTTTTTCTATGTCACTTGCACGTACCAGTCGATACTCACACACAAAAGCCACAGAATCTCACTCGATTGTATTTTAATACGGATAAAAGTAAGGCTCTCTGACCAATGTATTTTTTGATTCACTATGCTGGCTAAAAAGTGACGTGAGTTTGCTTGTAAGTTGCAAAACAGAGTATAAACAACCAAATGGTGTCTATTCGTAATTTTTTCTCAAATATTTGTCAAAACTTTTCTTTGTTAGTGAGGAAAGCCAAAGAAAAAATATATGGCGGAAATTTAGTTATATATGAAAGAATTTGGGACTTAATGGGTTTTCGCCTGACTTGGCTCGTTCTCTTTTGATAGGATTATTCCTTTTCTGGTTTTCTACTAACCTATTTCGTAAAGACGACTGCTGTAAGTAGGGCTAACGGGAAACCAATGACACACACAATCAGAATGAAGTATTATTATTACTTTAAAAAGACGGAGTAAATTTTGGACAAAAGTTTCTATCATTATGAGCACTAAGTATACAAATACAAAGCAAAAAATAAGAAAAGAAAACCAATCATTGAAGGAATTTTAGTCTACATTTCATTTAATCTGTTTGAAAGTAAATAAAATCTAAAAAAATAATTTGCTTTGCTTTGAATGGAATAACCGCTCCATATGAAAATCCTCTGTTTTAAATACATTTGATGATGACATTTGTGAGAAAAAATTGTTTGGTTGAACTGTTTGCATTAAAATTCGAGAAACGAATAAGGTACGAAAAAAAACTTTTTAGCTCTTTCACAGAACTATCCCTTGAAATCTTTATAAATACTAGTGCTTTGTCAGGAAAAACGGAGGAGATGAAAAGTTGAGAAAAGTGTTAAAAAATATTACAAGCTTTGGTCAACATTCGACCATTTTATAGCCTTTCCTATCTTTGGGAATAAACCTAAAACGTATTTCTTTGAAGAAACAAAAAAGTTTTTCTGGATGATTGCTCTACAGGGACACTTATTTATGGGTTGTACGGCCGAACAGAAGATTTAGACTTTCTCCGAAGGTCCAACATTGTACTTAACGGATCCATTCTGTTAGTTCGCTTCAGCAGCGCTCATCCATCAATTGTGGTATGACAATTTTACCTGTTCTCGCTTTTTCATAGTATTTTTATTATAAAGTAAAGTATGAAGGAGTGAAAGCAAAAAGAATACACTCCCAATATATCAATATCAACATTTTTGTGAATAGCGATCGAGTTTGAGGCTTTATTGAATTAAAGTTTTGTGGACGACATAAAAATACCATAAATTGGTAGTGGCTCTGTGTGGCATGGAAAATGAAAAATTTATGACTTTGTTTTGGTACTTTATTGGGTCCTGCCACTACCACCACCGCATATTACTTTAGTGGTTGCTTTCTTGCTCTATTATTTACGACTTGCAATGGAGAAGAATAATATTTCATCTTTATAATCTCACATCTTTAGAGCGCTGTTGCATCATCATATGGGATCAAAGGAATTATATTTTTTGCCGACCCCAAAGACATGGGACCCCTCTTCCCATCAACCGCAATACGATGGAGTTCATTAGCATCTCTCGAAAATATTCACGAAGTTCAGGTAAAAAGATCTTTTTGTAAACTTTTTTCTTTTTAGGTCCATTTTCAAGCCATAAATTTTTCACGTTTACTTGATTGATTGACAGAAACATCGAGGAAAGTTTCTTCTTCCTGCACATAGTATAAGCTATAGTGATGCAGAACAGCTATTGAGGTAAATAATATGTACAGGGATGATAATAATAATCAATTTTCACAGTGACAAAATAATTGCAATAGTAATAAAACAGTTGTGTTTTTGTCGGTTCAATTTAAGATGGATAAGACAAAGCCGTGCCAGCAAAAAGGCTCCTCAAACATGGCAAGGGGGCTTAAAAACGTCTTACTATTTAGGTCCCGCGGTACAAGGTTCATCTCTCACGTTTTCCGTTCGACTCCGTACTTTTAATGAACCAAAAAGCAGTAGCATTTTCAACGTGGTGGGATCTATACCAGGAGGATGGGAGAGTGACAGGTGAGAAAAATGCGTTTCAGTGCCCCTGCTGTGGACTTTCCCCTTATCTTTATCTCACCCCTACATTCGTACTTCCCTTTTGTCCTTCCTTCTCTACTACTAAACATTCTTTTACATGTCTCATTGTGATCAATTTTATGTGAAAACGGTTTTTTTTCGTATGAGCCGCTCATTCTTCACCCACTCTCATTTTTCTCTTCTTTAATAAAGTACAACATTTTCATTGTCCTTATGCCTACCTGCTACTTTCATATTGTTGAACAGGAAACAAAGCAAAATAACTCATATCCTAGCCAAGAAAAATGTATTAGACAGTTTCCTTTTTCTAGAAATTCATTTAGTTTGTATTTTTCTACTCGTTGTTTCAAAAGGAAGGAGCTTTTCTAAATCTAATAGAGTTCATAATATGCAGAGAGACTGCCATACGTCGGAGATAGACAAAAATGATCTATCCATGCCATATAAAAAGTGTAATCTTACATACTTTCTCCTTCTTTTTGATTTATAGCAAAAACGGAGCTAACATATGAAATAAGAGTTTTAGGTCAAATTTTTGATAATTTGTGCGTCTTGCTTTTCCTCTTGGCAAGCTTTTCCCTTGAAATGAGTTTGTGAAGAAGTAAAATGTAGTCAGCCAGAACTAAATTGAAATTTCATATTATCTCCGCTTTATTACTACCTCTTCGTTTGTTTTAATGTTGGCTCTTTTCTGTTGCGTGCTTTGAAATTCCTATACTGTACTTTCTACCTTTATCCTGCTTTCCCCCAACTCTTTCTTTTATCCAAAAAAATCATTTATTAGTCTTCCCTTTTTCATTTCTGCTTTGTCTACATCTTCTTTGTTCTCCACACACAGCAAGTTACAAGTTTCGAAAAGGAAAGAATGAGTATAAAGATCATTCCTTCACTCATACTAAAACAATCATTTGACATACAAGATTACCTGACAAGAAGAAATCTGAACGTGTATTGCTCTAAAAGTGTCTCATCTAAACACTAAAAATTGCATTTTGTCTCTAGTCTGTAGCACGCTCGAGGGGCTTTTATTTTATTATTAAATATTACATATTATAGAGTCTATTACGATGGATGGTCCTACAATAAAAGAGTTGAGAAATATTATAACAATTCATTCATTCTTGTAAATGAAATGAAAAATCACTTTAACCGTCAGTTTTAACTCACCTGTCCTCAATATGAAAACTTGTGTTGGAAAGTTGATACCAGATCGTCAATCAAAGAAATGTTAAATTACACTTCTTTTAAAATTCCACTTGATGACGGGCACAGCTGCTGTATTGCAATGCAAAATTTAAATGAAAAGAAAGTTCTTGTAGTAGCTTAACAGTGTAGAGTTGGGCCCAAAAAAGTTACTTTTTGATACAATAGGTCTTCTTATATTGTTTTCTAACAATGTAAGCTAAAAAAGATTTTGACAGACAATTCATATCTCAAAGCAAAAACTTTTATATTCATTTATAATACTTAGATTTATATATCCATTTCACTACTTATAAAGTTAGGGAATCATAGGTACTTTCTCTACATTTTTTATTACAAAGAGCTCTCTTACACATGTGTACTCGTATTTAGTTGATAGTACATAAAGGTGTTTACTTCATGAATATATGAATAACCTCCTTTCTCACCAGTGCAGACTTCCGTCCCTTATCATTTGGATATCAGAAGCGCAAAAAAATCCCCCTTTAAACTAGTTCAAGAAATTGATGAGCAGAGGAAGGTTTTTCATTGTGCAATTTGATAAAAAGGAAATGAGTTTTGAATACAAAAAGTTGTCAATGCTTATTGTTATTACCATTGGAAGAGTAAGGGAAGGAAAGAAAATAAAACCCGAATTATGTAAAGCAGGATATGTACATATGTAGGATAAATCAGCATTTGAACACTTTTCTTTGCACTTTCACCTTATTTTTTGCATTTACATAAGCTTACTCTACTTCAACAATTGGAATCATCTACTTCCTGTGCATCTCCTTGGTATCATTAACAATCTTCGATCCTATCAAGATTCACGCTAGTAGCTTTTTTGTTGAAACCTATAGCCCAGGAGAAGTCAGTGTAATATGTAGTGCAAGCAAGAGATAATAATAATGTTGATCAATTCCTCAGAGAACCCGTGCATAATTAAATGCAACCTATTGATAAATAAGTAGAGCACGCTATCTTGTTTCAGCTTTGATTTCCTATAGTATACGTGGAAAAGTTCTTTTGATTAAAATTGTGGAAAGCTATAGAGGAAATAAAGTTTTTTTTATCAATTTACAGTTTGACAGGTGTAAATTTTTTGATTAAATTTACTATGTCAAACTATATAGATATCATTTTTACGTGTGATTCAAAAGAATTCGGATACATTTCTACAGCCACTCATAATCGCAAACATATTATGAATAGTAAAGTCAATAATATTAAATTAATTAATACAGGAGATGAGCAAATGTTTACATTTATTATGCAAAGTGCTAATTAGGATGTAAAAAACTACTATGTAATCAGTAAAATGTAGTGTTGAATTGAGTTTTAGGATCATGTAAGCATGTTATACACTATGAACACTTTTCGCATCACTGACACAATGAAGTATGGAGAGAGCCTTTTAAGGAGACTTTCCCTAATACATATGCCAAATTTGTTAACGTACAAATGTTTGCTATTTTCAGATATGTGGTAATTGGCTGTTCGCATGATTCCCATGATTCCGGAGCAGGAGATCCAGGAATCGGTCTTGCTGTGCTCACTGAGATAGCTCAAAAGTTCTCACAAGCTGTTCAGAAAGGTTGGAGACCAAGACGATCTATTTTGTTTATATCGTGGGACGCAAATTTGTACGCTTCTACAGGCGTGTTGCATTGGCTGCAGGTAAGTAGTCGGTCGAACAATAGTTGGTCCCATTATCTTTGTATACCTTTTTAGATTACAATTTGTAAATTCTCACAGAAGAATGTAAAATCAATTGAACTGATATTATTTGTGTTCACTCAAGCTCAATTCTATTTTCAAAGTTTACAAACTAAAACTAATGCTTCCGCAAATACTCCAAAAAGCACATATGTATTTACACTTCACTATTCATATAACTTCAGAGCTCATTTTTAGCCTAAAATATATCTTCATGAGATTCGTCATTGTGACGGATGTCATTTTTCACATGCTATTATAGCGACTCCTCTAGTCTAAACTGAAATAGAAATTCACGTGTACAATGATGGTGGTGGTGCGATTTATTTTGCTGAATTTATCATACACGTCGACGAAGGTAGTTTTTTTAAAGAGACAAACAAATAAATCCCTTCTGCTAAAATAAATTGATGTGTGTAAACTCATTTTACTTGTTTTTATTTTATGTTTTTATATTTTTGTAAAGGTACATAAGTGCACACTCGATCACAAGAATGCTTAAGAAAAATTGATGAGAAAGAAATCAAGGGGCTAACGGTTGACTGGGATTTTATACATGCTTACACACGCTGATAAATACGTATATTATGCACATGCTTTTTCCGATGACATGGAAAAATATTAACAATCTTATTATTATTATTTATGATTATGGCTACATAAAGGAGCATCATTTCGAAATCTCAACAAGAGCAATTGCTTACATAGACTTGACTCGCATACTTCGGGGAAATCAAACGCTCAGCGTATTTTCATCGCCCTTACTCCGTGAAATAGCCAGGAAAGCTATTGCACGAGTCAAACATTCAGACTCTTTTGGTGGAAAGTCAAATGGATCCTCCAATCCACTTTTCTTCAGTCGTCAGTCCTGATGAGCCTTCTTTTGCCTTCTTTGGGAATTTAGGAATACCTTTCATCAGAATTTGTGTCTCCAACAGCCCCAAGGTAAAAAAATACTGGAATATAAGGATATAATATAATTTGTCTATAGTTTGTTGCTGTTATATATGACATGACTAAATAAGCTAGCATATAAGTAAATACAATTTTTATGAGTGAATTAGTAGCTTGCTTCGTAGTTTTGCGTATACAATGCGAATACTACTTATGTTGGTAGGCAGTGAAGCAAGAAAAAAGTTACCAACATCATTTATGGAAGGAAAAGTTTTATCTGTAAAGTACATGTAGCATGTAATGATGATGTATTTTGTAATTCCTTGTTACCTACATACCTACAAACTGCTGCTCACTTGTTATTATTATTGCTTACTCAGGACTTGAGAAGTATGAAGTAAAGGTGGAACAAAACTTCCATAAAACATACTTTTATGTGTCAAAGACATTACAAGTTTACGGAGAAAGTAAGCCGAAAACTGGAAATAATCAGTTAAAAAGTAAATTTAATGCTGCTGTTTTGCACGTACCTAAATATACAAGTTTGCAATTTCTACTTGAGAAAGTAAATGAAAAGGGGAAAAATTATCGTGTAACTGGAAATAGTAATCATCATGCTCAAATTGTATTGAAAAAACTATTTAAAGTAATTTTTTCTAGCGACCCACTTTTCTTTTTATTTTGTCATTCAATTGATAAAATTTTCTTTTTGGGTGAGATTTGTTAAAATACCATTAGATGAGCAAATACCCATTCATCCCTTTTATTCGGTAGTTGATAAAAAAATCTGATTGAGAGAGTGTGATTGTAGGTTGAAAGCCAGAAGGAAAGCAGTCAACTGGAACATGTTATATACATACACATTTTACTTTCTCCATGCACTAATAGACATGTATGTAAAGTAACTTGTCATTTTTTCCTAGGGGAATGANATTTTTTCCTAGGGGAATGATTATCCTTTGTTCCATACATCACTTGACACCTTTGAAAACTTTGTTAAATTGGTTGATCCAACTTTAAAGGGGGCGGAAACTTTGGGTGAGATGTACTTTCTCTTTGCTTGTTAAGCTTTCCCCAAGCTTTTTTGGTTGCATGATCTCTGCGTGAAATGCGTTGGTAAATTGCTTTACGGCGGCGTTTTTCTTTGGTTTCTAATAAAAGTATACAATTTTTTTTTAAAAAAACTTGCTTCATATGGTACAAATCTTTCTGCACAAAATATTTGTAAGCATATTTTCACCCTCCAGTAATGTAATAAAGTAGTAAAAAGATACATCTGAATTTGAAAGAAAATGAATGCATTATAAGCTGGCATATCTTCATTATCAAACATGACAAAAAAGTGCAAACATAAAAAGTGTCTTTGTTAACATGACTAATAATAATAATAACGACAGGAGAGGAGAAAAAACTTTTCCTCTTTGGTAACGCTTAAAAAGTACTATGTATTCCAACTGATTCTCCAAAGTTTCATTGGAACGAGTTTGGCTTGAAGAATGTCGTCGCGTGTTGGTTGCATCACCACGAACAAAACTTTTTACAATCATTATTAAAGCCGTCTTTTCCAATTTATAGTAAGCGTGAAAATATTTTTAGAAAAAAACTGAGAATATTTTGAGTGTATCTACTTTTCAAGAGACGACAAAAAAGACTTTGTATTTATAATGAGCTAGTGTGCGCTTTTAGTAAAATGAACTAAACGAGGATCGATAAAAAAAGATAAAAATTTAGTATTAGATTTAACAGATTTGTCAAACTATCGTTAACCATTTCTTGGCAAATTCTATAAATTATTTTTTGTGACTTTATTAGCACGAGACAAACTAGAAATCCAATTGTTTTATGGCTTTTATATGGGGAAATAGAAAAGTAAAAGTCTTTTTGGCACTAAGAATTACAATAAAATCTGTTCTTTGGAAGAAGAAATACAAGCCAATGCAAGCCGATCAGATCGCGTATTAACTCAATAATACTCAGAAAAGGCGGTGTTCGTTTCACTATGTTTACTTGCTTGATCGTGTCATGTCGGCTACTTTGTTAGCGTGTCAATTGTGATTCTTCATTTACTTTCACTTTCTTACTTTCGTTTCAGTAGCTCAATAATCCCATGAGCATTATTGACAAAATCGAGTCCCTTAAGCTTGATTTTATATATTATAGACTTTGCCGTTACCATTAAACAACTTTTGCTTCTTAAAATGATATTTATGTCTCCATGATCGTATATTTACAGGAAGGATAATCTCTGAAGTTGCGCTATTGTTAGCAGATTCAACTGTGCTGCCGATCAATGTAGAAGATTACGTCGTGGAAATACAAACGGCCTTTACTCTTTTTATGAGTCATTATCAGCAAGATTTACATCGAGCTAATCTTCAAATTGGTAAAGTTGAATATAAAAACTTTGTGAAATCATAAACACAATAATAATGTAAAAGTTTGCTAATTAATATTGATGATTTTACCAAATTATAGCGTACCTTCAAGCTGCAGTAATGCGTCTGGAAGTGATTGGAGATAATTTTCATACAGATATGCATAATCGCTCTGTTATTAATACAGAGCATGAACTTATACCATCGCCAACTTCGCCCTCTCATAATTTCAAGATAAAGTAAGTTTTAAAAAGATATATAAAGATTGACATACTACATGCAATGTATAATTTATTATTGAGCTACAAATTCTAAAGGCTTATATATATTGTCCCTATCTTGGCAAACGATTTGCCACAAGTAACTTTCAATACAGATGAATCGAATATTTTTTAGGAAGCCCCTCCTCCATAGAATAATGAATGACAAGTTGATGGAGGTGGATCGCACGTTTCTTTCTCGAAGCTCAGAAGCTTACAAACACCAAATTCTTGGGTTTACCTCAACCGTAGATGACATTCCTGTGCTTGGTTCAGGGAGTTCCGATCTCTATCAAGCTAATAATATGTCGCTGTCACTCCAACTTTACTTTCCAAAATTACGACAGTATCTCGATTGTGGGAGAAAGGCCATGGCTGAAATACACTTGAGAAGTCAGAGCTCTAGAGAATTTGGCAGAGGGGCTAATTTACCTAATGCTAGAAGCAACTACCCTTTAAACGAAGAAGACGCCCCCAATGAATTCCATCAACAAGGTCTAGAAGGGACTTTTGGGAAGATTTACAAGGACAACCACAGTCGTATCTATCCATTTCCGTTAAATTACAGAACATCATTTATTACAGATACCTCCACGTGTCATGATTGGCGGTACGCAGCCTCGCAAAAGATTGCCAGTCTAACCAGAGCTTTAGATGCAACTTCAGCAGTTCTCCAGAGTCCGTTGTTACCAGAGGAAGAATATTAAAAAGATATACCTAGTATAGAAGCAGTAAGACTAATTGTGATTCAATGAAAGTTAATCCGAACATGTACGTATTTCAATCGTATATATATGTACGTATAACATATAAATTTTATTTTCACTAAAACCATAAGTAAGCTTTTATAGCTGAGATACATATAAAAAGTCAACTTAACAACAACATAACTGATGACTATGACCAAATAGATTAATCTAATTTTTGTAAAAAAATGTTAAACGCGCATTTACAACAGAAATAGTTGCAGAAGAAGAAAAAAGAACACAAAAATGTTGGTAAAAAGGTAACACAATGATCAGGTTGAGAGTTTGATTGTACAAAAGTGTTGCTTAAATTAATTCAAAATTATCACTGTGAACTTTCACATGCATATATGGTTATGGGGTGCGTCAATTGGCAAAAATTTTTGTTTTCCTAAATGTACCAAACATTAAATCTATAGGAAACCCTTTCCAAGACAATATTTGGCACAGATATATCTTGAAAATATTTTGTACGGATTAAACATAAAATAAAAATGATGTCGGTAATTTTTGAACTCTTGTTCATTTGTCAGATTTCTTCAATCCTCCGTTTCCTTTTGCAGTGAAAACGTATCACGCCTCCGAACGTGGCAAACAACATCGTCTTTCATGCATACACTGTGTAATATTAAAAATAGTAGTAAATTTTTCGCAATCACCTTTGTCTCTACCTGCTTTCAGCTAATTTTGCGACACTTACCATTTTGTGACATG
>JAANSO010001684.1:0-15939 GCA_036507315.1 Lepidocyrtus fimetarius | reverse complement strand
AATATTTCGTATCGTAACCATTGAAAAAACTTTGACATTTATGACACTTCCCAGTAGACCCTGCTCCTTTCTTTCCTTATCTTTCCAGTTGTCTTCAGTTGTGCCGTTGCAGTAAAGCATAATATTTTATATGAAATTTTGTTACGGGATTTGCTAAAGAAAGTTTTCTTACAACAATATACGTACGTAGTAAAAATGAAGATGTGCACCTATGAATAATGTCAAAGCTGCGATTAAATCGTCATACCATATTATAGCTACAGATTCTGGCATTTCTGAAACAATTCCTTTTTATAGATTTGAAGTATAGTATTTTGTATTTTCTATCAGTAAATGGTACGGAATTATTGTTATTTTACAAGAGAAATCTTCCAGGTGGCAGTCGATCTACATGCAATCTTAAACCAATCCATAATATGCGGTTTAAAAAGCAAAACAAAGTTTAATTATTCCCATCTATTTATATATTTGGTCAGATTTACCTAACAACACCCACTACTTAGGATAAATAATGCAACTAAGTAAAGCGATAAATATATACATATTTTTACGCACCGCACATATGGAAAACGTCCCTTGTTGAAAGGTTTAACCTTATTCTAGCAGCAGTTGCCATTCGCAGACTAAATCCACCATCATTAAGTGTTCTGTATTTGAAAATCGGGAAATTGACCGAAAAGGGCCTCGCACCGCACATATGGGAAACGTCCCTTGTTGAAAGGTTTAACCTTATTCTAGCAGCAGTTGCCATTCGCAGACTAAATCCACCATCATTAAGTGTTCTGTATTTGAAAATCGGGAAATTGACCGAAAAGGGCCTAAAGGTTTGGATGAATGAAACTTAAATTCCGTTTAGAATCCACTTTATTATTAGGCGCAGAAGGAAAATGGAGGCAAGCAAGAAAAAAGGAATGGAATTTCTAGTTCATAGCGTATATGTGAAGTCAAGTGAAAAGGGCCCTTTTTCTATTGCTATTTCTTTCACAACATTCACCGTAGTGAGGAGAGGAGTGTCCTTATCCCTTATTGTGTGCACAATTACAGTCGTGGAAAAAGAAAAGTAGCCTTTTCGCAAAATCCTTTTTTTCCTTTTGAATTGTATAGTGTTGATGGTGGTGAGGCGAAGCGGAGCAACATTCTGCTATATTTTGAAAACCATCTGAGGTCCATTTATATAATTTCAAAAAGTACTATCGCATAACAGTCAATTACCATCTTGCCTTCTTTCTTTTCCGTTTCACTCCTCTTTGACCAAGCAGGTCGCAAATTTTCTACTAGATATATCTACAAAGAAAATCCCTGGCACATGTAATAATAGCTATAGGACCTGCTGCCACTATTCCACAGCTATCCTTGGTGAGTACAATGCCCTATTTACGGCCATGTCAGATATATTCAATGTGAATCTTATTTTAGCCTGTTACCCAATTTCAACTTTCTTTGCCTGTGTCCACAACCTTCGAAATAACAGTTTTTACTTTTAAATTGATTTACAATCTTTCCAATCTAATAACTTTGCTTTATGCGGGTCTTATAATGAACAAGATAACATTGATTTGGTAAATTAGTTTATTTGATATTGATAAGTCTAATTTCGTAATCAATTTAGATGGCTATGATTGAATGAAATATTCTTTTACCTTGAGTCAATTGTCTGAAGGCTATTGCAAAATAAGCCATTTTTATCTTAGTTTGATGCTGCGGCCATGGCGTGCAGAATTAAGTCTTAATATAGGTAACTTATGCATATATAATGTGAATAACTACAGATTTCTTTACCAAAAATGACAACAATATATTTTTCAGATTAGCTAGAGGCAGTATCAAATTCGTAAATGCTACTACTTCTTGACCTTCTATAGGTTAGATGAAGGAGAAATCCTCCAGTTTTTATACCTATTTATATTAAGAAGCTTTCTCCATTCTCCTCCTGTCTTGTGTTGCCTCGTGGAAGGATTCTGACAGGGAGAGAAATTACATTTGGGTATTTTCCGATACCCTCTTTAGAATGAATCTGGATGACTTGAAAGTATCCTGGCCAACTTGAATTTTTGCAAGATATTCCTATGTCTATATTTATTTAAGTTTTGTATATTTCTTTCTCCTCTCATGGTCCTTACCCCTTCAAAAATAAGCATTTTTTTGGGGAAAAGGATGCTGACGGGAAGAAATAAACTATTTTTGGAAAAGTAGATGGAACCCCCCGCATACTTAAAAGCTGTAGAGATGATTTTGGCAAGTTGGAATCATGCCATGAACTTATTCTCTGGATGTGTACCTTTTTGAGTGAAAGTCAACCTTCTTCTCTCCACTTCAACTTGGAATGGAAATATAAATATAATAGTGTTGAAGAGGGAAAAAGAGTGAAAGCCCCGTTTTAAAAAAGAGCTGAAGAAACATGAATAAGATTTACTTATGAAACATGTATTTGGAAAGGAATAGAATAAAACTAATATCTTTCATCCGTATGATGAGTTTCTCCCTGCTTGTTATGCTCTTGCTAACTCTCTATGTGTCTTCATGCATGTATGAATGTCATGAGCCATTTCATCAAGTTAAATAGAAAATTTTCTGTCTCTTCTCCTTCCAAGCTCCCTGTTTAATGCCGCCATGGTATGAATCACACAGGACTACTGTTTGCTTTTCTTTTTCTTGTGAAAAATATTTTCGGACAAAAAATAATGGAGTTTTGAGATTCATCCTAGCTTCCTTTTTTGCGTCTTTTCATGTCACAGTAGCATACATTTTTGATGAATAAGGTACTTCTATAAGGGCTTCCTGTAGCCTCCATTTTTATATGTTTGATTCTCAGGAAATATTTTGCAAACGGGAGCTGTTTTTTCTTGTTGGCAAACAGGTCACATGAATTTGCAAATCCGTGGCTAAAAAACAACAGTAGGTAGAAAACTGCTTTGATATTACATTGAATGTGGACAGAGCAAGACGTTATAAAAATTTTATGCGTAACTCTCTACAAATAAGGTTATGCAATTTGAACTTGTATAATATGCGTAATGCATGTCAAATGTCAGAAAACTAAAGCTAAAGAGAATGTTATTAAACTTGTTTAAAACAATTTCGCCTTACAGCTTCCTTTGAAACAGTTTAAAGCTGGTTGTTACCTCATTTAAAAGATGTCAATCAAAGAATTTGTAGAAAGTATATTTTGGGACTTACCTGAAATTCAAAAATAAGACAAAAATTAATATTCAGATATAATATAAACATAAATGCTTTAACCTTAAGGTTTAGCTTGCAGCAATCATAATTAAAAACCACCGCTACAACATACAAAAAGCACAAAATATTTATTTTTTTTTGCAATGGGGAAAACAGCTCTAAAATTACCAGGCTTAATTTTGAATGCTGGAGAAATTGTCGTTTCTAGAATTTGCAAATATTTTTATTGTTATATTTATGTAAGTCGTATAAAAGTGTTTGACCATGTAATAATATTTTGGAGATTGCAGCAACAAATGGGCATCAAACTTTATAGCAGAGCCTTATTGACATTCTACGCCAGACAGGCATGGAATCCCACCTAATATCTACTATGACTAGTACTTATATATAGGCACACTATTGTATGTTGAAAGGTATTTTCCTGCATGCGAGTTTGCGAGATAAAAAGCTCCTATTGAAGTTCCGTTTTGGCTACCTTTTTTGCACTGATTTATCACGAATTTCTGCTGCTTGTTGGACTCACTCAAGTCAGAGCACAATTCATAAAAACGTAGGCACAAATGAATGTGAATGGATGCTCATATTCACTATCAAAATGACAATGACTTAACGCTTGGCCCAGAAAAAGGACAAAATTGTGAAAAGAAATTTATGATTTTTTCATAGCATGCGTGAAGCATTAGGAAGAATCCAAAAAGGAAAGGTAACAACATGCACCGGCTGCAGCAATATATCATGATGGAGGCTTGACAAAGAAAAGCGAATGAATCGGGGTTTTAAGGATATTTTTGTAGCTGAAACTTGCATTACTGTATGACATTATTGAATAAAAAGCGTTCCATTTGAATATATAAGATTTTTTCATATTTTTACGTAAAAGTTTATGGCTGATATTGTTGCTGCTATTTTCAGCTAAAATATGACATAATGTCACCCTTTGTACTTGTTTTGTTTGTCAACGAAGCATGGATGGACTTTGTGACTTTGCCTTGAATAGAGCGATGATAATAAGGAAGGAAGATGATAAGAATTATGCTTAAATCATAAAAGGATTTAATAATGGAAATTGTACGTTATTTTTCAAATCAAAATAGGTAGGAGGAATAATAAAAAATACAATGTCAGTGACCGAACCAAGCTTTTTGCAAATTGTATTAAAACCTTTGTATTGTTATTGGTCTCCGTAATATTTTTTATGCAAAACTTTTGTTACATTTTTGTCAAGCCTCATTTTTTTGTACAGTTATGACTTAACAATTCTCCGTGTGGTCGATTATTCTTGCCATTTAACCGTGATTATATTTTTTTAACCCGATGACGGTGCAAGCCAATACCTAAAAAGTTCAGAATGACAACAAATTTCCTTGTAATATGCTTTCTTTCCCACAAGATATATCCATTCAAATGTCAGTTATTGTTTGTTGCGCGTATATTTATGTTTTTAAATATCCGTACTTTTTCATAAAACGAGGTTATATTTTAACCTACGGATTAATTTGATATATGGTTTCAAACAAATATAAAAACATTTAACTTCATATTTAGATATGTTTCCGATTCCGGACTTTATCGTTTTTTGTATGATTTCGCATGAAACTACATTTACAACTTGTAAAGTAGATTTTCCTCCAATTTGTAAACGATCTACGATATGACCTGTCATCATCAAATGAGCACTTCCGGTTTCGTTCAGAAAATACCCAAAAACAAGATCCTATCAAAGCCAAGCAAGTGATAAAGCTTTAAGGATTTTGTAAACGAGCTTTTATTATTATTTTACCAGTATGTATGAAGTTAACCAAAAGGTATTACAATACAAACGATAATGCACCCTGCTTGGTTTGAAGCCAAACCAAACGCATTTCTAGGTCTTCTACCCCTCTACATTAATGTCAACTTATCACCCTGATTTTCTCTTTGCCTTTCAAGGAAAATATGACAGTTGACAAGAAACAACTCAAATAACTAACTGTATCTTTCATTTTCTTCCCAAACTTTTTTATCTCTTAAAAGTCATGTATTATTATGACACGATAGACTCCCCGATAACATAAAGATACATCCGATTCCGATGGAGACGAAGAATAAACTTGTTCCGACTGCTTTTACTTCATCACTAGGGAAAAAGCAGGAAAACACATGAAGGGGCACCCTATTCCATCTTCCGCTGTGGTGCTGTCTCGCTTATCAATATCATATCAGCAGCGGTTTTTTGTTTCCTCGCTTTTTTAGCTGTATTTCCACACATTCGTATCATATTCCTTTTTAAATGTGTATAAAATCGACCATTTCAATACATTTTGATAAATGTTTACTAGTTCTAATGCTCACAAGTTCAGCAATGAAAAATTGTTGAGTGGTTTACTTTCTTTTCAAAAAAACATGAATTGCCTTCATTGGGAGATATCTGAAAAGAATTACCAAAAATCCTGCTGGTTTTAGAGCTGCTGTTGTTGTTTTTGTTTTGTCGCTATATTTTTGATAGAAAAAAGTAGTGTCATTCATAGATTTTGTTTGAGGAATATATAGAGCCCATATTCCAGATAAAAGGAGTGTATCATGAAAAGTTTTTGGGATGAGTAAGCTTCTTTATTTCTTTCAAATGACCTGTCATTTTTCCTTCTCTTTAACAAAATATCACTACTGGAATCTCACTGAAAATGTGATACTGATATATGTGATCTTCTTGTATTATTATTGCAATGCGGGGAGTAGTAGGAGGGTATTTTCTATTTGGTAAAAAAAGATTCCATTGCGATATGTCTGCCTGTCTCCCTCTCCATGTTTCTTTCTCGGGGAATAATGCATACATCCGTGTCATCATGTACAAAATCCTATCCTTTCCTAATATTTCATTTCTGTTTCTCTTTTCATTACTATTATTATGAGAAATGTTCTCTTTTGTTTTGATAAATTTTTGTGATGACAGCTCATCCCAACTTTTGTTTGGTGATGGTGCGGTAGTCCCGCTTTAAACAAAGTAGGAACCCATGTGAATACAAAATGCGTTCGGTCATCATATTTCTCTTCGTTAACTCAATACAAAAATAAACTTACAACCATCATAATGATGATAACGATGAAAAGGAATAAGCATTATTCTAATGATCATAGCAGCAACAGCAGTTTACTAATACGATGAAAATGCATTTCTCCAGCATGCAATCAAAAGGAAAGGAGTCGATAGCAAAAATATTTTGGTAAGTGAGTGACGACGATGGGGTTGCCGTCAGATTGAGGCTAATGATTATAATGGGCACAAATACGTATAAAGAAGGAAAGCCAATATGATTATTATTATTACGAAGATGATTATGGCGATCGCACATTTCTCAGCGTTATACTTTGCAAACAAACGAAAACAAATGTTATTTGCCTTTGCTTACCACTGCATTACTTCTGGTTAGGTATTTTGCTTATTCTACGAAAAATCCATCGTTCACGTCAACTCAAAAGTTGCTGAATTATTTATCTCTTCTTCCCACTCACTCACCGCCACCCATACTAGTATAATTAATCCTTGCCAAGCAGCGGCAGTGCCTTTATTGGCAGTTATATTTCAACCTAGAAATGAAAGTGCATCGATTTTATCTTTATCATTTTTATCCCCAAACTTTTGTTAGGTAGTCTTCTTTCCCCCTACGCATATTAGTAAAGGCAAAAACCTCGTTTAGATTTGAATCCTTGGATAAGCTGTTACCGCTGGATAATCCAGCTTCTGTGATTCCAGCTCTTTTCTTCTAGAATTATTATTTTTATTATGCAACGCATAACATAAAAGCTTACCCTACCCCTATAAATTTCCCAATTGGCTATGGCCAGTCAGTCACAGTCACGGTGACAATAATGGTATTCGTCCTTCAAATGTATTTTTTGCCCTTTCTACCATATCTCTAGATAAGGATAAATGTAATGACTTGAGTGGATGAGCATAGAGGAAAAGATAGTTGGCCCATGATCTGCTGAAGTCAGACTTTCCAACTTTTTTTGTAGTGAGTGCATTATTGAAGCTATTTATCTAGAGAATAGAATGACTACTTTGTGTAAGAAAACGCATATGTACAAAATATAACAGAGCTTGTCTAATTCTCACATCCCATCACAACTAATTTCCAAGCCCCCACAGACATGCCCACTTAATACACACTTCCATCACCATCCCATGTGCCCTTCTCTCTTTCTCTGTATTTTTTGGAAGGATCCTTAGATTTCACAAGGCTCGGCAAAATGTTTGAAGAGAGAAAAGTCTAGACTCTGACTGATTGCGAGATCAGCAGGATACCACATCTGTCCAGTTAAATCAACAAACATTGGATGCACCGTGACGACTAGAAGTAGATACAAGATAAGACGTATTTCCTTTCTTTATCTCCTTCAAATTCACAATCAATTGGAAGAAGTTGTAATAAGGGCTGATGGTGATAATGTTAATGCTTATCTTGATGTAACCCGTTATTCTCACCAAAACCTTTCCCAGGAAAGTACCACCAGAATATCATCATTATTATCAGGCATAAAGCGATAGTAGACAGTGATTTCAATTCTATTTTTCTAGTTTAACTGTTAAATAGAGTATTTGAAGTATTGTGTGGGGCTCAGATGTACTACTAAATCGAAAAAGAGAAATAAAAATTGGCTTGTACGATTGCAAACGAAAATATATATGTAGTTTTAAAAAATGGAATCATGTTGGGCTGCCTCTGCTACTGGCAAAAACTGAGAGTTCTTGTGAAGTAGGAGGGAAAAGAATAGCCTTCTTTTTACTGTCACCAAAACACTGATGGGGTGTAGGAAAGGATGAGAGAAATGGTGATTGTAGAAGAGAAAAGAGGAGCATCAGTAGGTCTTCTCTTAGTTTCATCGTATTATGATATTAAAGTTGTTCCCGTCCAGAAATCTATAATATATCATGAATGAAATGTGCTCATGATAACAATACTGCCGCAGCAGTCTAAACTTAGTTTTTCTCGTGAGTCAGTTTTCTCTGGTATGAAATGAAGGAAAAGCTGAAACTGGGATTGTTCTCTCAAGTGATGTGGAAAAAATATATTGCTGAGTGCAATGCGTGTGGATATTACGGGATTGAAAAAAAGTTAGCAGCGACAGAAGAAATAAAAGAGAAAGGGGAAACGATGAATGGAGTGGATGAGTTGTTACGTAAGTAGGTATAAAAACGTAATTCCACATTTTACAGCTTTAGGCTATATGTATCGATGTATGAGGAAATGATGAAAAAATTTCTTTTCTTTTGTGTATTTAGAATCAGATTTGCTTGTTAGGTTTGAGCAATAACTTCTATCAAAGACAAGGAGAAAAAACGGATGGGAAATAAAAAAGGAGTTTGAAGTGAATGAGAGAGATGAAAATAGGAAGTCTGACAAATTTTTTACTTGCTTCCGATGCTTTTGACTTGAGCTGACATGGATTATTCGGTGGTTAGTTTTAGCTCTTTGGTACATAAAAGTACATAACGAGAGAGAAAAAAGATAGAGGGTCATAAGACAAAAAGTTAACGGACAAAGGAAAAGTAAAAAGGACAAGGTTTTATCTTCCTGTCCTTCATTTATTTATTTCTCCTCCTGGAAAAAATCTCTCTTGATCTCAAACTTCTGCAAGTGACTGCTATTATAGTAGCTATGTGTGTGCAGAGATACTTTTATTTTTAGAAATCAAATGATGATGATATAGTAGTTTGATATTATAAAAGTGTAGAAAGTAGGAGTCATTGTAAAAATACGATCTCAACATTTCTCTTGTTGTTTTGATATTATACAACTATTTTTACAGATTTAACTTCAGTTTAGTAAAGTAGATCTGTAGTTATATAAGATGATGGCACTTGTTTTTAGAACTAGGACGGAAGAGGATTCTAAACCTATATAAAGCAAATAGATTTGCTTCAACTTTACTACTCTTGCAAGGTTTTGTTCTCGATTACATAGTAAAATAGTGTAGTATTCATTTCACAGAAGAGGGATTTCCTTCTGACCAAAGAGCTCCCTATATATTTATAAAGGGGAGAAAGAAGACTCTTTTCCTCTTTCAGTCTCGGAGGAAATAAATTGGAAAAAATTGAAAGTCACATAGAAAGGAATTTATTGGTTCAAATGGTCAAACTCTGCCCTTCAGAAAATTTATCGCGGATCAGTTTCGGTTATGGTTTTAGGGTTTGTGTGTGGCGGCACTGGAGTAAAACTAGACGAAGGATGAGAGAAGAGACATATATGCTCATGCATAAAATTGTGTAGGTATTAGGGAGCTGGAGAAAACTATCGAAATCGCTTGTCATGACCAGAAGGGCTGAAATCTCTTAGGAAATGATCAGGGGGATGATATTGTGCAGTTGAGAGAATAATCTTCTAAAAAACCTACGTAGGTTCATAAAAATTCCCCCCAAATCACATGAACTACACTTGTAAACAGCTTAGTTTTCAACATTGTCCAAAGCCTGAAATAGAAGGTGACAGGATTATGGCTCACCTGCTATCAATTCATGCAAGATGAAATAAAAAGACGAGGCTAAAAGTCCTTGAATACTAATTTGTTTATGATAAAGGTATTTATTAACCCTCATTTGACTTTTTCTGTGAAGGACAGTGCTCATTACATTATTCCATCAATAATAAAATGATAACCGGCTTGCATTATCTTTTGCTATGCAAATATTTACTAATACACCATGCAGCTATTTGATGACGTCCTTTGGCTAAATTTTCTTCGTCTCACTCAATATTTTACAAATATTATTATTCTCTTGCTGCACTTAATTTCGTAATGAAATCAGAAATGTATTCTATTTTATTATCATACAGGCACGGCATGAACACCATCCCCGTGAATATGAATATCTCATTATCATCACATTTTCTCATTTTGCAATTAAACTACATTTTAATGTCCTATGATGTAATGTGTTATGTGTATTTATATTCAAATAATTCCCAGAGGGGCTTCGTTCCAATTTATTCCTAGATATCGTAGCCGGTAATTCATTATTAAAATTGGACAGTCAAATCCAATAGTCCAGTGAGCAACGAATATAATAGAGATTAGAGATTGCTAGTAAATTTCCCATATTTATTTTTAAGCATACCTATACGAATACCAGTAAGCCAAATAAGTAGTAAACACTGTTGCCTATTTTCAGGTGCAACTTGATAAACGACCAAATATTTCTGATAAGGACTTCCAGCGTAACTAATACAAAATGCAATATATTATTGCTTACGTGTTATTTACTACAAAACCACAACAAAAAAGAAGGGCAAAAGGTCAATCACTTAATTCTACACCGTAGGCCCAATATATGGCAATTCTTCTTCTGGTTTAATTTCAGGTTACCGATGTGAGTAAATTCTTGGTTTCCAGAGCGGGAAATGGGAAAAAGGTGCAATCTTATTGCCTTTTGGTAGAAAATACAAGTCTCCTTCTCTTAACACACGTAAGATCGACTCTCTTCACCTAGATACTTCCAAGAATGAAACGAGTATCCTACATTCTTTCTAAAATATAATACAAGTTAAAATTTATGTCCTCCTGTCTCATTTCAAATTATTTAGTAGCTTTCTTCTTTCTCGCCGTTATGCTCTCCGACTCTCTCAATGCCTGCACTTTTCACGCTGACGATCACAATGTTGAATACAAATCGAAAGCGAGAGGTTGGTATTATGATGGCAGTTAAACAGACTCAAGTCGTAACGGTAAATAATGCTGCTAAGCCGCAGGTCAGTCTGTTTTAGATATTTAGCAAAAAGATAGTTAATCCACGAGCTGGAAGTTTATAACTGTAATGCACGCCGCGTTTTCTAATAAATGCTCGTAACCTGAAGAAATTCGAGACTTGGGACTCAAAGACCTTGACATGCCTTATAATTTAGGTAAAAACAAAGCTCTCCTTGTTTTCAAAATGAAATAATAAGCAAAATAATATGAAATCCAATTGACCTATGCTTTTGCATAAACCGTATTATTAAAATGCATGCAGCATGTGGTGTCAAGAAGCACCGTTATGTTTTTTGTTTTAAGATCACAAATTTATTACGTTGGAGCTTTTACTTTTGGAATGGGTGTCCATGTACCATTGTGTTTCATTTTATTGTAGAACCATGCAATCCCATTTTATGGAATTGCATACGGGTATGAGATTCTCGGTTGTATTATTATGCAAGGCAAGGAAATAAATAATGTTGGAAGGAGAACAAGTAAGGAAGGTCGACATTCTAATAACAATGTTGTGATAATATGCGTTACGGCAAACAGTCTGGCATATCGAATGACGGTAGAAGAAGAAGCGCGCTATCTCTGCTGGCATCGCTATTACAGTAGTACCGGTATTTTCGCTGCAACTACCTCAACAAAAACTGAAATGAAGAGAAAGAGATTGCTCCATACTTTGAACAAAACATTTATTCAACTCATGCAAGTAGTAACTGAAATGCAATGGATTTTCTCACTCTGTCGGAATCATATGTTTCATGAGCATCTTTCCCTTCATTGTTAAATAGATTTATTTTCTTTTTCTCTCCCTTTTGCACTGCTTTTGTTTCTTTCCACTACTTTCTAACTTATTTCTTTCTCACTGCGTGTCTAAAAAGCAATGGAAAGTAAATGCAAAAATGGGAAAGAGAGTGTCAAAGAATAGAAAATAAAGGAAGAACCAGCAGGAAAATGCCATTAGACGTTGTTATTTCGAGGAGTGCGACTAGAGCAGGCTATTTTCTCTTCAGTTTGGCATTTGGGAATTGTGCATATTGTATAGTAAGGATATTAATAGGAATAACAATTCACGGTTGCTTTTTTCTGCTGCACTTTTTTATTCCAGATTCAAGTCCAAAAAAGAAGTGGTAGTATGGATTCATTTATAAAAGAAAGAGAAGGGCTACTTATTTCGAAAGTAGAAAGCAGACATAGAGTACAATAGGATTGCTTTTCTAGCACAATGAAAAATTATTACTTGCTATTTTACCGTGCAACATGGACACAAAAGGCATAGGCCAAATGAAAGAGCAATAAGCGTATATTTCCTTTGAAAATCAACCTAGATTTTAGTTTTTATGTTGGATATCTAAAAACGAAAAGGACGAGTCGCTCTTAACTTTCCATTTTATTTTTATTACTCCAACGTAAGCATTACTTTTAGCTTATGTAAGAAAAAGCACAGATCGCATTGCTAAATCCGTTTTTTCCTCTGCCCACCCATTTTTTCTCTGGAGCACTTTTAATAGCAGTGGCTCCACGGCCACGTTGTTGGCAATGGGTAAATGATCATAGAAAAAAGTTGCTGGAGTAAGCCCAAAAATTCTTCACATACCTTTGGGCTATCCTCATCGGCCTGCTTGAATTTAAATGTGGGCAACCAGAAAAAAACTGGAAAATATTTACAAAAACTCGTTAAGAGAAAATGAAGGGACGATGGTTAAAGAACAAAATATATTTTTGGGATACTTTACTCTCGAATGCATTGTATAGAATCTCATTTTACACTGTAATATCCATACGATGAGTGGAGGGCATTACCTTTGTAAAGTTGCAAGATCAAATGTATTTATAACTCTGGATAATTGTGATATTTTTGCTTGATTTGCTCGAAGCAAAAAACAATGGATTGTGTAAGAGTGAGAGTGAACTAACTGCGTTTTCACATCTTTTTTGTATAATCATCCTTCTCACTTTAGGACTCAATGCATACTGATAAAGGGAGGAGGCTTTTCCAATCTCTCTGAAAAAAGAATACAACTACAACGAGCCGCTATTATTCCAACAGCAAAAATAGTTTCCCTTTGCTCTTTCTATCGTCGTCAAGAATTTAATACGTTTTGAGATAAGTGCTGGAGGATGAGAGGAGGTGGATGTTGCCTGGAACGCTACTTGTCCTCTGCCGATATGTATCTTATTCCCTCTACATGTAATCTAACGCCCGATGCTGATACTAATGAAAACAGTTTACATTGCTGTTATATTTTCTACTTTTATTCGTGAATGGATGAGCTGATGTTACCATCATTATTATTGTTATTATTACGTTATTTTCTCTTAGGCGCTGTTTCATTTGTCGAGCAGCCGTAGAACTTAGCAAGAAGAAAATAGTTACCATCTCTGGGAATAAATGCTGTTGCATACCTCGTACGTTACCCAAAGTTTTTCATTTTCCTTTTCCCAAGATAGCAATATTGTAAATGGAGACAGGGCGTCAATATACTTTTAAAAGAAAAAGTGAAATGACGACATAAAAAGTTACAATGATGTTGCTGATGATAATCATATGAGAGAAAGAAAACTCCTCGTGGCCTTATCGAAGTGAGACGTTTCTGAAAACCGTCAATTGTATTTCCACTTGTGTGTTTTATTTATTTTTACCGCACTCACAGTTGCTGGTCATTAGGGAGCCTTCCCTTTTCTAACTTGTTAATTATAGCACTTTTCATTTTGCAATGTTCGTTATATAAAAGTACATGCTTTATTATCAACTGTTATTGAGTAAATTAAATTTTAAGGGAACTTTAACATGCCGTTCCTTTACTAGCACTTGTTATACAAGTTTGCAACCGATAGCGCGAAATGCGTCAAACTAAACTTCAAAACAAAATACGATAGGCAAGAGGTTTGACAAAATGAAAGTTTTCTCAAAAAAAACGTAATGCATCTTTTTATTTACTGGAGCGAAATAACTCATAGGAAGGCTTTGCTGCCAAGCTTTCACTTTTCTTTCATGATTTCTTCTATGAAAATGATGAATTGAGTCTGTGTACAGTGATCACTCTTTGCCCAGTCATTATACTGTCGCGTCTTTGATATTATCAAGTGAGTGGACGTCAACACTTTCTTTGACTCTCCTACGCAAACAATCTTTTTGACTAGAGGAGATCTGTAGATATGGTAAAATAAATGGCCACATAAATCCTTTCTTTCTATCTTTTCTCTCCTTCTTTCATTTAAATGTTTAAATAGGCTCTACAAGTTCGTTGAACTACCACCAAAGAGCAGTATCATACATTATAAAAGTAAAAAGAGAAAACGTGGGCAACTTATAAGTTGCCTAAGTCCTCTTGTATGAGTTTGAAGGGCACTATAGTGAAGGCAAATTTAAGCGGCAAGCGTGTACGCGCTATTTCGATTGTCACATTTATTTTTGTACATAGTAGTTGCAACCATAGTCGCTGGTAAGGACTAGTTTTTGCTCAAAATCAGTCTTTTAATAATAGGTATGTAACTAAGGAAGACTTTGAAGACATGTGAGGATTTACAGGGCTTTGCAGCAGCTAAATAAATGAATAGTCTTCTTTTCATTCTCATATGAGTTTTGAAATGAACTGAATAAGAAGCTCTACTACACTTCGAGCTACTGAAACATACAAAACTTACTTTACGAATAGGTATGCTTTTGTAAAAATATTGTAAATGTAGAATGCTCTTTCACAACTTTACCTACTTTCTCCTGTATTAGATTTAGGAGACGGGAGAAAAGTGCTAACGTCTTTCGGAAGAAGTTTTGTGCTGCTCCTTCATATTTTTGAGCATAAGTAGTGGCACAGACGTAAACGTATTTTCTCATAAAGCCCAATATAAAATATGGTTGAATATATCCGAATTGTATATCTCACACTGCTGCTGCTTCTTGTCAAGTTAAAGAAAAGGAAGTTGGCAGGCAGTCCGCCGGAGACAGAGTGAGGAAGATGCACAAAAAAGATAGAATTTTCAGACTTGTCTCCTTCGGCCACAAATTATCCCGCTTGGTTTACTCGTTTAATAATAACACCAGCACCACTACCATCCTATCATCGTCTTTTTACTTGCCTTCATTCCAACTCCATTACCTCGGCTGATGCTCTTTTATATTATCATCGCCATGCATTACACTAACTTTCCATTCTTCATCGAGTACGTTTTAAGTATACTTCCATATTCTTTCTCTGGAATGTAGAGATAAGTATGAATGAGTGAAGGAACGATGCTGGAATACTAGAGGAGCAAATACGAGAGTGGCTTTTTAAGAGATTCCCGGTTCTTCTATAAAAAGTTGCTATCATCACCGTAGTATTTCTATATAACGTGTAAAATGATTCTGTCAAGTGTGTTTCATCGTCATCAGCAAAACCATCGTCATATTCGTTTTAAATGATCCAAGAATTAAATTGATGACGGTGCAGCTTCACTTGTGTCCTGCATGTCAAACTGACAATCCAGATATAAAAATGTCACAAACATCAAAAAATTTTGTACAAGAAATGAGAAAATCATAAACCGTAAAATTTAAAGTGTCCTGAATTGCAGCGGGCTATGTGCACTGGATGAAGCTTGATGAAGCTTGCACTAATCCTAGATCAATCGTGCTCTGATCCTAAAATAACTAGATATTTTGCAATCAAAAATACATTTTTGCAACTTTTGCTGCAAGCAAATTTAGGCCAAGTAAGTTGTCCACTGCACATTTTTAACAAACATTTTACGTTATCTTATTTTGTAGTTATTAAAGTTGAGAGAGAAGCACAATTTCGAGTTTTATTTCTTCTTCCCTCTAATCCAAGAACCAAACCGGCAGATGCGCACTTATATTTTCCAGCTTCTTGGTATCCCACCTAGTCCTATTAAAACTAAAGTAGAATAATCGTTAGCCCAACTCTTTCAGCCCAATTCTCTTTTTCTCTGTCTCCAGACAAGAAGAAGTATGGGCAGAGTTTTTCTTCCTTTACAGCTTCCGTTTTTACAACTGCGATAACTCAACTCTTTAAAAGATGTGAAAAAGTGGGATAAAGTCGG
>JAANSO010001683.1:0-15944 GCA_036507315.1 Lepidocyrtus fimetarius | reverse complement strand
AACAGATGAACAACTCTGGTTTCTTTCGTCTTTGTATAATGAAAGGTATATTCAAAATCAAAATAAAATAACCTTGCGGGATGAGAAGCTGTTTAATAACTCCCAATTGCAATTAAATTCGAAAGAGATCATGACGGATTTGGTAAATAAACTCGTAAAAAAGTTTCCAAATGATAAATTGGATAATGTAGTAACCTCTCATTCTTATTTTCAAATTGGTGAATTCTTCAAAGAGTTTAGCCAGTTAGAGAAAAAATCGTTATTTAGCGAGCTAAGCAAATGTAACGGAAGTGGCTTGGTTGTTTCCCCTCAAACAGCTCAAAGTTACGCCATTCAACTTCATGAAAGGGGAGGAAATGTTGAGGATGAGCTTTACTTTGTAAAAGGATTTAAATTTACTCTCCGCTATGCTATTCCTTCTCGGCTTATTATGCGTTTCGGTAAGTTCAAAGAGTCTGGAATTTTAGAAGATTGGTTTGCATTTTTAAAACATCTGTCAAACCAAAGAGATCAGCTAAATAAAATGAAAATTGAGCTAAATATTAAATCAAAAGAAAAGGTAGACTTGGATGGAAATATTGTCGTTGTTTTTACTATTCTGGGGTTAGGAATTGCAGTTGCTGTAATAATTTTTCTTTTGGAGAGTGTGTATTTCAAAGATTGTTTGAAGAGTAAAAAAGTTTTTAAAAGCTTTTGTACAGTTTGCACTACTCATGAAAAATTCAGAAATGTTTGGAAAATTGACGTTGTAAACTTCTGGGTTTATATTAAATATAAATGGAGCACAAAATAATTATCTTTCTAGTCTAGAAAGTCTAGCTTAAGTATTTACATGAAATGTGAAGGGTACAAGGTTATTACTAAAGTTTACTTGCAATTAAAATTATGTACTTTTGGGTAGAACAAGAGTTGTTTTAAATTTTGTTTGAGTGGAATGATATGATACCGTTTTGTTCTAACTTATTTTCCAACGTTTATTTGCAAAGTGGAATGAACGTTGTGACACAAAAGTAAACTAATGATAAAATAAACATTATTAATTTTTTCTCGTATTAATAAATAAACTTCATACAAATAATGTAACACACAACTTTCATGTAATTGATTAAAAATCAATAAAAAAACTTGCAAATTATATTACGTCTTGTCATTGGACTGTCCAAACCCTATTCAAACGACTACGAATAAAATTATTCTTTTGGTCTTTAGTGGGCATGAGTTACCCAAGTAGAGATATTATTTTCAAAATGAGGATAATATATCTGTTAAAAATAATAATTTATTTATATAATTCTGGGCTTTCCAAGGTGAGTTCCGATCCAGTCTCCAGTCCTTTTCCCGTATTTACTCCAGCGAATCACAAAGGTTTACGGGACTTCTACAACAGTTTATTTCCTAATGAAAGTCATTTAATTTCCTCAGTAAATCTTTCACTATTTAACGAGCAAGAGCCGATTTGTTGCCTTGTCGTACTCGACAATTTCATGGGCGCAGACATTGCCTCTTTAGATTATCCAGTGATGATTAGACGCCGTATTCCAAAAGTTTCCAAAGGAATTACCCATTACATCTTGGAATGGAGGGCATCAGAAGACTCAGAGTTTTTAAAACACAATAGTCGTCGAACCGAGTGCATTGAAGATATTCCAAAGGTAGAAAAACACCGCCATTTAAACGGTAGTTTAACTTCCTGCGGTTTAATTAACTATTTTCGCTTTTCTTTAAAAATCAAACCTTGGAACTGTCAACTGCGGCTTTTGCTTTTGCCGCCTTACGAGTGGATTAAACCATTTTGGAGTTTCTTGGAAGTAAGAAATTTATCCCGCACAACAGGTTTGCAACCGCTAGTCTTTTTGAACTGTGGAGATTTGAGTTTGAGATTGGAATTTAAACTTTAACTATTTCAATTCTCGTGCGGAATACGTTGGATTCGATTTTAGGGTTCTGAGACGGGCACCAAAAATCCAAAAATTTCACTTCGGACAAAGCAGGAAAGTTGAAAGGGTCTGGGTAACCCGCAAGGTGCGGTTTCTAACTCAATATGAAGGTGAATCCTTGCAAAGTTTAAGAGAATTCCATTTCCACGGTAATTTCTTTGCTGAGGCGCTCACTAGCTTAGGGAGGACCATGGGGAATCTAGAGAAATTGGAGGTTGTCCTTGACAAAGAAAACTTTGTGTGTGTTAATATCTGGCCACAACTTAAGCAACTTACTCTTCTGCCATGTAGTACTGCAGATGAGGAAATGATATCAAAACTGAAGATATCGAGCCCAACTTTAGAAATAATCAACCAAGGAAAATATTACGATTCCGCAGTGAGCTCAGATATTGAAGATTGAATACTAACCAAACCAAACATTATTAAAAGATAACATAATTAAAATTGTGATACTTACTATATACTTAACAATTCTTAACCTATTTATTTACCAATTCAAAAATGTTTATTTATTTGCATTGCGGGTTGAGCCAGGAACGATAAGGTGCTTAATTATTATCGTAATACAGATTTTTAACCGAACTAAATAAAATTGCACGAATAAAGATGTAAATACGAATAATTAGTGTATAATCCTTTTCATTAGTTAATTCTGGAGCGTACGATAAGCCTGAAAGGTTCTGGATCATTTATAATTTTTGTTGTAGGCTTGATATTTTTCAAAGCAATATCCGCTCCATCATCAGTTGGGTCCAATTCGAATTTAAGCTTTTGAAATATTCCAGCCATGAATAGGAAAAGCGTATCTTCGGCCAAACTCTTGCCGAGGCACTGTCATAAAAATCAGTAAGATTTTGTTAACCAGAAAATTTTATTGCCAGTGTTTAGCTTACCTGTCTTTTTCCTAAAGAAAATGGAATAAGGCTCTCATGCTTCACCACTTTAGTTCCATCCGCTGATAAAAACCTCTCAGGTCTGAAATTCTCAGGATCTCCCCAAACCTTCGGGTCATGATGAACATGGTAAAGAAGCGGAAGCAATAGGGCATCCTTTGGAAGAAAGTAACCACGGTACGTGACGTCCTGCGTCAATCTACGAGGAACGCCATTAATAGTGATCGTACTTCTCCTCAAAACCTCCATTACTACTGCTACAGTATACGGTAATCTAAAAGGAAAAAACAATTCAGTTTGAAACAAAGATAATGTAATGTAACAATGCAAAGTAAAACTAATTAGCAAATGGCATGGTTGATTTTTTACTTGGAACGATCCTGCAGGGTAGGCTGACGACTTTGACCCACGACCCTATCCAGCTCTTCATGCACTTTCTTCTGAACATCAGGATTCTTTGCAAGGAAAAGTAAAGTCCAGGAGGAAGTGTGAGCTCTGCAAAAATATATTCAATTACCAAAATTACGAATTTATTTTTCAATTAAAACTACTGTGGTTTTAACTTACGTTGTTTCGGAACCAGCCAAAAAGAGATCAGGGATAAGAGCGTTCAAATTCATTTCTAAAATTAAAATTGTTCTTCGATTATTTTTCTCATTTTACCCCAAATGAAATTCTTAAGAGAAATAATCTTTCATCGACGTTTTCCAAATTTTACCTCCGGTTTTCCCGTAAAAACTAGACTTTGGATCCTTGGCATTCTTCATCTCAATCAAATAGTGGTCCATTAGGTCCTGTGGGTTATCCACGTCTAACTCCTTCCTGTGCCTCTCTAGCGAAACATTCATTACCTTTGCTGAATATGCAATGGCTTTCAACCACTCCGTCCATCCAAAGTACCCTGGCATAATGAACCTCATAAACGGAACGTTAATTAGCCCCGAGCTCGAAACGTTATTCATAGCTTCGACAAATCTCTCGGTTGCCGTTAACATTTCCGGTTTTTCCTCCGCATCCCATTCATTTTTCTCTCCTGAAATGATTCTCCAAAGGGAATTTACCACAGCCCCGTTGAATATCCTATTGCCCGTAATAGGCTTGTCCAAACGTTTTTCAAACCAACGAATCATGCTGTTCACCTCATCCATGATTTGATCCTCCATTGATGACTTTGCAAACCCAAAGTCCCGTAATTTACGGAGAGTGAAACGTCTTTGTTGTTCCCAGTGTTCTCCTTCCGCCATAATTAGACCGTGATTGCCTTGAGAAAATTCCAAAAAGATTGGATTTTGCCCCCTACCGCTTGCAGAATTTTCTTGGAAGATTTCTTGAATGATTTTAGCATCGCTCAAGACGATTGCGCTATAAAATTGATAGATGTTATTAATAACATCAATTACAATTGGATAAAATCATTTTATTAGCTTAATTTGTAAAAGATTTACTTGAGGTTTGCAACACTAAGTTTGTAAATTGGTCCGTATTCCTGTGCCAATTCCATAAACTTCGTTTGAGTATCTTTCCGGACCTGGAGGAGATTACCAATCAAAGGTAAGCCAGGAGGTCCTTTAAAAGTTCAATAGTTTCGTACAACATAAAAAATAATTGTGAATTTAATCGCAAAAAAATTTTAACTAATAAAAATTCATCTAACCTGGAGGATAATTACGACCAGCATTTTTCTTATTGCGATAGTACACAACGGCTAGTAATAGAGCCAGAAAGGCTACTCCAGCTTCAACAAAAGAAATAGCCATATTTTTTATTGTTGATTAAGAAACTATATTTTTCCTCTGTAAACTTTCAAGCATGAACCTCAAAACAACTTAAAATGACAGCACTTTAATACCTCCTAATTTTAACAAATTTCAACAAGAACAACCTCACTTTCACAAGTATTGCCTCATGAACTCCAATCTGTTAATGCGGTTTAGAATAAAAATCACATGATTTTTACTCAGTTTTGCTCTTGCATTTGAAAGTCACGAGATTTTTATAGCAAAAAGTACACGTTTATTTACACGAAGAAGTGTAAAGATTAGTCATTTATGGCCATTTTGGTCGTACATTAATACTAATATATATTAGCCACGAAAACATATCATTTTTATCAATGCGGTCAGTTTTTCCCATACTGTATGTCTATGATGCAGAACGATTAGCTCCAGTAGTATCAAGGCCAAACAAAAACTTTTGCTCTCAACTTTATGAGATGAAGCAACATGTAAAAATTATGAATACATCATTTAAAACGAACCTGTTAGCACCAGCACCTCTAGGTATTGAAACGAGTTACTCGGCTAATGTTCTCTAGTATTGTATAATACCTACGAAGGTATTCATTGTTTAATACAGTATTTGACAAAATTTTAAGTAGGCTCAGCTATGTATTTTTTAAATCTTTGGACGATTGGAAGATAGAATGGACACCACTCAAAAATAATAATCATGATAAAACGACTCTGCGTTATTAAACTTTTAAGTTAATCAGGCATTCAAAAATTCAACAAGATTTTGTTTAATTTTGCGTAAAAAATTTATGTCACGAATGGCAAATTATGTAATTCATAATAAAACAATTTTAATCATAGGGAAATAAGTATTTTAATTAAATCTTGATCGAACGATAAGCCTGAATGATTCCGGATCGTTAATAAGCTTTGTTGTAGGTTTGAGTCAGGAACGATAAGGTGCTTAATTATTATCGTAATACAGGTTTTTAACAGAACTAAATAAAATTGCACGAATTAAAGATGTAAATACGAATAATTAGTGTATAATCCTTTTCATTAGTTAATTCTGGAGCGTACGATAAGCCTGAAAGGTTCCGGATCATTTATAATTTTTGTTGTAGGTTTGATATTTTTCAAAGCAATATCTGCTCCGTCGTCAGTCGGATCCAATTCGAATTTAAGTTTTTGAAATATTCCAGCCATGAATACGAATAGCGTATTTTCGGCCAAACTCTTGGTAAGGCACTGCTATAATAAATTTAGATTAGTTGAATTGCAAATTGTAAAAAAGGTCAATGTTTAGGTTTCGGGTAAATACCTGTCTTTTTCCTAAAGAAAATGGAATTAGACTCTCATGCTTCACCACTTTAGTTCCATCCTCTGATAAAAACCTCTCAGGTCTGAAATTCTCAGGATCTCCCCAAACCTTCGGGTCATGATGAACATGGCAAAGAAGCGGAAGCAATAGGGCATCCTTTGGAAGAAAGTAACCACGGTACGTGACGTCCTGCGTCAATCTACGAGGAACGCCATTAGTTGCGATTGTACTTCTCAAAACTTCCATTACCACTGCTTCCGTATACGGTAGTCTATAGGGAAAGGGAATTAAATGTCAAAGTTAAATAAATTCGCTAAGCAAGATTCTTGTTAATGTACTTGGGACGATCCTGAAGCGTAGGCCGTAGGCTGACGGCTTTGACCTACAACCCTATCCAGTTCTTCATGTACTTTCTTTTGAACTTCAGGATTGTTTGCAAGGAAAAGGCAAGGAATCCATGATTACTTAAAAGGGGGAAATCCATGTTGGACTTCAATGTCAGCTTTACAGAGTGTTTTACTTTGATGACTGGAAATTACCTTCCTTTAAAATTAGAAAAATTCTAATGCACTTTTAAATGCCCTAACGGAAATGTAGATCTCTTTTACAGTTTTCAATACGCCGGCCGAGTTAAATTGTTAAACATTAAGTATGTTTCGGCTTATTACGAGCTACGCTTTACTTTCAACCGCTTTCAACAAGTTTTCAAGAGGGTTGTCGTTGTGAAGTGACTAGCCTTGAAGGGTTTTACTAAAACCGTTTTAGTAAATTAACCAAAAATAAATGCATTTGCACTTTGCAAAGCACGTACTTTTAAAAACGGTTACGTAAAAGGATGTATTCTAAAAATTGCAAAGTAAAATTTAATTATGTGGCAGATTTCAATAATCAACTGGAGATAAGTGACTTGGCACGTGCAAAATTTAGGCTATGACCTTTGAGAAAACCGAGCTATGCGTAAGAATTGCAATGGAGCCAATTTATCTTAACGTGTCCAGACTTAATAAAATTGACTTTGACACTTTCATCAACAGGTTACATAATACAAGTTAACAAACGATTAATTGACAAATCCTGATAAGATGTTGATATGGATTAGAGTTTGCCCACACAAAATAAATTTTATTTTGAGCATGTTTTATTACTTCAAATAGTATTCACAAAGCGTTTGCATATTTTATTCGTATTCGAATTTATACGAAGCAAAATGGAAAAGTTAAGAGTAAAAATAGTAAGCATTTAGAGAATTTTGGCAAGAAATTGATTTTAATTAAGAAAATTGTTACAATTTGGTTTGAAAGGTACTGGCAGTGAGCTTTGCAATTGTCATATTGTTACCTGTTGGACAAGCCAAAACACCCGGATATGGTCAAATATGCTCTGATGACGCAAGTTGTTTTGTAGACTTGCATGACCCTTTGCAATGCATTAAAGAAGGGGACGAAGAAAAAGGTCTATGTGGGTGTTTCCAGGGAATGTTTCATCATTCCGCATTTGTGGCATTTGTGTCAGGTGAGTTGCATTTTGGCCCAAAATTAATAAATTATTAATTAAATTAATTCTTTGTAGTCCTGAGAATGGAACCTGCACTGTAAAAGCAGAGGATGGCGAATACGTGTTAAGATGTACTGAAAATGCTCAATGCTATCCTACAACTGGAATATGTCATTGCGATCCAGACACGCAACATGATCCACTTACACTGGAATGCAAATTCAGCTACGGATCTGAAAGATGTGAAAAAGAAACTGACTGTGACACAGCTTCATTCCTGATTTGCCGAGAAGGAAAATGTGAGTGTCAAGACCCAGAACTTCAGATTTACGACGAAAAAGCTAGAAAGTGCAAAGCACTTGTAGGCGGTAAGAGAAAAGTCAAAGTTAAAGAGTATATTAGAAATAATTTTAATATTTTTTTAGGATCTTGTACTACCGATGCAAACAATACCCTTCTTCCGGTATGCACTGGTCCTGATATGGAATGCAAATCGGGAAAATGTGCTTGCACGGGTGAGCTTGAAGAAACAGCAGATCATAAATGCGGTAGGGTCTATGATAAGGAATGCGACGCCGAGAAAATATGTGTGGAGCCGTTTTGGTGTGACTTGGAAGCAGACGAAAAGAAATGCCGGTGCAGACCGAATCAAGAATATGATTCAGGAACTTGCATAATTTTAGCTGGGGGAACATGTCCCACAAAAGATAAGTTGGAATGCACGGCCCATTCAACTTGCACGGACGAACTCTGTACATGTGATTCCGATTACGTGGCAGTTGATGGAAAATGCATAGGTTCGTACGGAGCCAACTGCACTGATGTTGTCTGTAATGATTC
Organism: Lepidocyrtus fimetarius; assembly: GCA_036507315.1. Taxonomy (NCBI): domain Eukaryota; kingdom Metazoa; phylum Arthropoda; class Collembola; order Entomobryomorpha; family Entomobryidae; genus Lepidocyrtus; species Lepidocyrtus fimetarius. The sequence goes on along the minus strand of JAANSO010001683.1, from coordinate 7,726 downwards.
CGATTTTCTCGAGTGTAATGAAAATGTTTGCACTTGCAAGCCAGATTACGTCAAAGACGATGCTGATAAAAAATGTAGGGGTAAAATCAATCAGCCTTGTAAATCTGAACAAGATCATGACGATTGCGTTGCCAATTCCGAGTGTAAATCTATTAGAAACGAGTTAAAATGCACCTGTCCATATAATTACATTAAAAGTAGCGACAATTTAAAATGTTATGGACGATATGGGGCGGCATGCGATAACTTAATTGCTTGTTATGCGGCTGAATTGTTAGATTGCAATGTTTACCATGATGATCCTACAACCACAGTTCGTACTACGACTGCAGAAGAATCCACAACTAGTGTTGATCTTTTATCTACGAATATTTCTGAATTTACCCTTTTTCAAGTAATCCCAAATTCATTTAACCCGTTTGATATCTTTGAAAAACAGTCAAGAACTAGAAGTTGTGGTTGTAAGCGTCCCACAATTAGGCACTTAAGATTAAATCGTTGTGTCAGTCCTCCAGGAAAAGCTTGCGATCTTCCATCTGACAATGGGCACCCGATTAGAAATTGTACACAATTTGCTCAGTGCTACCCTGAATCTTCAAACAACGAAGGAATTTGCCGCTGTGATAGTTACGCTACTCCAGATGACCGAAGGGGCGTGTGTGCTCTTACATTCGGGTCTGACAAATGCTATTACGACGAAGACTGTGACAAAGCCAAGGATCTTCGTTGCATGGATAGAGTTTGTTTATGCAATTATAAAACTCAAAAATGGAGTGAATCCCGTCAAAGATGCGAACATGTTTATGGAGGTTTGTTTGTAATAGACAGCAAGATATCGATTGCAAGATGAAAAGGATAATTTATTATTGTCTTCTAGGTTCCTGTAGCTGGTATTCTGATGATCCGCCACCGGTTTGTGTTGACAATGCAAGTTGTGCTGGTGGTTTTTGCCGTTGCAACTCAGGTGGTTATATTCCAACTCCAGAGAAAGAATGCAAACTTGACTTTGATCACACTTGTGAAACTGATGAAGATTGTCATCCATCTTTTATTTGTTCTGACGACTCAACCTGCGCTTGTCCATCCGGACAAGTTTATTTCCAATCTACAAAATCATGTCATATTGCAGCAGGGTCTGAATGTTCTGAACAAGACAATTGCACGCTTCATTCAGATTGTCTCAGTAGTATTTGCACCTGTGAAGGCGGTTATGAAGCCCAGGGTAGTATCTGTCAAGCACTCTATGGATCTCGATGCTCAAGCGAAACGCCATGTCTCGAAGATAAATTCTTAAATGAATGCCCACGTCACGGCGGGGTATGCGAATGTCTTCTAAATTATGAATTCAACGAGGCAGAGCAAAGATGCCAAGGAAACCTAAATGAAAAATGCAGTGTTGAGGAAGACTGCGTTACAGAGTTTGGTTGTGATGGAGATCTATGCAAATGTAAAGACAACCGAATTCCAGACAGTTCAATGAGAAAATGTTATTCAGGCTATCACCAAGATTGCACAACAATAGATTGTAGTCCTAACTTTAAATGTAATACGACTGCTGAGAACGGACAAATGGGAGATTACACCTGTGTCTGTGAATTCCCCTTAAATCAAATCTATAATGAAACGCTTGGGAGATGCGTGGGTTTGGAAAGAGACTATGGATCAGCAGGAGGAGATAGACAATTTTTAAACATATTACAATTCATATTCAGTATCGTTGTAATAACACAAATTTAAATTAATAATTTAACTAGTACTATTTCTTCATTCAGTTTTAAACTAGATTTGTTTTTCATTTCCATCGTCATTTAGGCACGAACAAGGAAAATATTTTTAAAATATGTTTTCGAGAGCTTACCTTTTAGACCCTTAATATAAATAAATAATAATTTTAGAAAATTCAATTACACAATTAGCGACACATTAAAATATTAATTTCTTAATTTGCATATTTTTTGCATACAATATAATCAAAATTAAAGCAATATTACTCAGCAATTTTAAGCTGTTAACAAAAGTACAGTAACTGTTTGATTATTTGCAAAATCCTGGCAAACCAGAGGCGTGGGTTTCTCAATGAAGCTGAAAGAGCCAAACATTATTTTAACTGGGTCGCAAGAAATCACCAATTTTTGCAAATATTTCCGTTCGTTTATTGCAACTTTTCTCAGCACGGTGTTCTTATCTTCCTTTTCATCTTTTTCATTAGACTCTCCACTTCCTTCAACTTCAATCACAGAGAATTTCTTGACATTCTCAACATGTCCCAAAAGCTTGTTCTGTGTGTCCTTGAACTCCTCATGCACCTCTGCCATCCCACCCATCCAAACCATCAGGATGAAAGTATAGTTGAGAGCGACCATTCCAAACATTCCGGTTTCCAAAGTCACATTGTCCTTTCCAGAATGGATAAAGTAAACAAAAGCGAAGGGAACGGTGGCCACGCCACTTACGAGAATTGTTGTGTTGAAGTACTTTTGACAAACTAGGTTTGCCATTTTCCCCAGTAATTGAATATTCCTCAATTCTATGCCAATTTCCTCACCGGAAATCACCCCTTCTTTTACACGGGTCCAGCATTGGAAGAGGATGTCTTTTAGGGATAACGTGCCGATTATTTGAATGTCTATGTAGATAGACGTTCCACTCAACAGGCCTGCATTTATTATCCAACTTCCGCTTAACATCAGTACTATTTTTATGAAGAGATTCAAAATCCACTCCGGGGTTTCCAGAGGGACGTTCCTGCATTCTGGCAAGAGCCAGTATCCCGCCAGAGTTGGAAGGCAGGAGTTCATCCAGTGCATTCCAAACGTGAGGACTATTCCAGTACCGCAAGCTGTCAGGTAGAAGATCCACGCAACGAAGATGTTTAACTTGACAAGCCGGGTTTTTTCAAGTGTTGGGGTCTCGGAGCTCTCTAAAATAAAATTTAATTAATTTTTTGCAACCTTTTTAATTATAATGTTTAATTTACGATTTGATTTTGAGCAGAATTGAACAACTCCATTTACAAAGAGGACCACTTCTTCCGCAACAATTCCTATTCCGAATAGAAAAATTGAGATTGTGATGAACATTAAAGACATGCATTTTGCAATGAGTGCTTGCGAAACGTTTAAAGTGTCGTTCCACAGGGCAATGCCGCATTGGATGTTTATTAAAAGTGTGAAAACGTAGTGAACGATGCAGTTAATTTGGAACAGCTTTCGCTTCTTGGAACCCTTCTTCCTGATTTCAAAATAGAACAATTTGTCAGCTTTTTTCAATTTGTAGGGCAAGCAGATGAAATAATTGGGTGAGTGGTAGTTTAAAAGAAATAATTTTGTGTTATCCGATAAGAGAACCATTTTGGGTTGGAATTGGAGTTGGAAATGACTAGGAGATAAGCTTTATTTTTACCTTATTCATCTGATGTTGTTGGTTTTTGTGACATTGAAATAAAATGAGCTTACGATTAGAGAGCTATGGTTTGCAATAAATTATTACTAATTAGTTTTATGATTCTAGTTTATTCGCAGCTTGTCAATTCTCTTGCATTTCGCTGAACAACCATTTTAGATTGGCATGAATACTTAAAGAAGAGAAATCCATGTTTGACTTCAATGTCGGCTTTACACTTGGATTTGACTTTGATGACTGGAATTTACTTGTAAAATTCTAATGCATTTTCTAATAATATGCTTTAATGAAAGTTGTGCAGATTTTTTTATTCATGAGCTTTTCATCTATCCTTTTGAAAAATTTATAGATCCTTTTACTGTTACGCGTGCAGGAATAAATTTTTAAACTAGGTTTCGGCTTACTTACTAAAATACGAGCTATTTTTTACTTTCAACAACTTTCACCATTTTTACAAGGGTTATCGTTTTGGAAAATGTGACTAACCTTGAAATATTTTGTGACAAATTGGCCAAAAATAAATGCTACAATTTGCAAACAAAGAGAAGAATGCTGATTTCTATTATAGAAATCGTTATTATTCTCTCTGGTTTGTAAATAGTTGGAATATATACGGCTACATAAAAGTAATTCGTAAAAATAGTAACACATTAATACTTTATGGAGTATGTTATGTCGCAGATTTCATAACCAACCGGAGATATAGGTAATTTGGCACGTGTAAAATTTAGGTTGCCGTTTCTGAGAAAACCGAAACCAATTGAAAACCGGAACCGTAAGTCGGTATCCTAAAGTACGCAACGAACTTACAACCAGATTTTAATAAGTGAAAGCAATAAAAATTGTTTAATTATTAGCAAAATTCTTGCAGTGGAAAAACTAGAAATCTCACTACCAATTTGGTAGTTTTAGATAAAAAGCTAAAATTTGCAGAATGTAAAAATTATATTGATTTATTGACAATAAAATAAAACTCAATCAACAATCAACTTCAGTACAGTACAGAAAGATCTAGTACGGGGCTATATATATAATTAAGCATGATTAAACCTAAACAAGTTCTCAATAAAGTACTTATCCACGTTTTTCTTGCTCGCTTGGTCATCGTCATTTCCCTTTTCGTCTTTGCTCTTGAAATTAGACAGAAATTCTTGTAATTTCTGCCCCGTGTGGCGCATTCTTGGAAAAATGCTGCTGTCAACTGGAAAGCTCCAGTTTAGAGAGAACGGTGTAATAAACTTAATTCGGGTTTGCTGCAAAGCCCTGCTTTCATTCTTCTTTGATTGCTGCTTCGTCTGCTCTTTCTCAACTTTCCCGTTACCTTCTTCTATTTCTTTCTTAATACTTTCCTGGAGGGCTAACCATTCCTTTTCAGTATTTCCAGCAAATTTTTTACGAATCTTTTCCTTACTAAAGTCCAGCTTAGAATTTATAAAATATTTTGTATCCAGATCTGTTCCAATCCTCCCGTTTATGATGAACTCTCCTCCGCCGAACTTTGTCCCGATTGTTTTGAACAGGTCTGCAGCTATCTCTAGTATTTGAAGGGAGAGCTTCTCTTTATTCTCCGGTTTTTCATCAGCAGCGGAGTACGGGAACTTCCCGTTTTTACTTTTCTCTTCAATTTTTGCCAACCATTTCTCGCGAAATGTTCTATCTTGTAAAAAGCCAAGATCTGGTCCGTTTTCAGAAGCTTTTAACGACTCTTTTGGTTGCATTGCTAAAAGCTTTAGCGGAGTTGGAATCAGTTTTGGCCCGCTTCCGCAATAAAAATAGTACAGTACAAGCCATGTCAATGCCAAAGGCTCTGGTAAAGAGACATCCATTTCGTCACTTTGCTGTATCGTCTGAGTTCCAAAGTTTACTCGATTTTTGTTGGCCCAGTAAAAAACAATTTCCAGAACTGGCTCTACCCGCGGGTCGTATGACGCCATGGATTTTGCAAAGAGCCATAATTGAGCTTCCACTGCGTATTTCGTTTGGCCGTAGACTTTAAATGGAGAAGGAAACTCCATTTTTGCTTCTTCATTCTCATATTTGACAGGGGCAACTTCAGCCGTGTAATTCAAAACGGGAAGCTTATCGAATTCCTCAGATGTCATTTCTACAGCTTTGTGAACCACCCGCTTGAACTGGGGATGAGCATTACTGACAAGTACCTTATCAATTACACTGTTAGATACTTCTTTAAGTAGTGGAGAGTCTTTCTCTTTTTGTAAAATCAGGTAGGTTGCTCTCCTGTTTGAACTGGTAGTTGTGGTGTCGAAGCTTTAAAGCCCAGCTTCGCAACATCCAGACTCGATATTCTAACGAAGACGATGAAGAGTTATTTTCTTCCTCCTGAATGAACATTTTATAGATTCTAGATAGAAGATCGGAAGCTCCAGAGTTTTCCTCGTCCGGAATCGATATGTCGGAATGTATTGTTTCCAGAATCTTGGAAAAGAATTCAGAGTCTGACTTGTCCTTTGTCAAGGTTGATTCATCTTCTGTTTTAAGCCCGATTTCTGATCTCACATCCGGGTGGAGTAGTTCATCCCCTGCAAGAACGGTGGGAAAGCAATGATTAGAAACTTGATTAAAAATTTAGGTCATTAATGCTTCAAGAGAGGGCTCACTCATGCCAGTCAGACTCACATTCAGTTTCAGAAAAGCTACTTCCAGCTTTCAATTCGAGAACTAGTTTGTTCAGTTCTACCTTTCCTTCAGTGTCCTTGTGAAGAGCTATAATTTGATCCACTTGTTCGCTATAAAAAACAAAAACGACAACAAATTAAAAGTCTTCACACATTAAAATAATTGTAGCTGTCTTAATATGGCTTTAAAATAAATCTTACGTATTTTCAAACTGAATAAAACCGATTTCTGGACGCTGCTTCCACCAAACAAAATCAGTTACAACAAAAGCTGGATCCTTTTTGTAGAAATAATGAACAATTCTGCTGTCCCGATTCACCTGTTGGTTTGCAGTGACAACGATAACTCGAGATTTAAATTCTTCCTCTTTCCAGTGACTTATCCAATTAGGTGGCCCCAGATTTCGATGCGGATACTTCAACAAGTGCTCCAAATATTGACCTTTTTTGTTCATGTCGAAATTCTGGTCGCAAATTTTACAATGCTGTAGTGCACCTTTCTGTTTCTTGCCCCTTTTCCGTTTACGTTCATGGCCCTAAAAATATAAGTCAAGTGTAAAAAACGACAAGCTAAGAACACAAAAGTCACATTTAACATTATCTTGCAAAATGCATAAATGACTGCAGAATTTATCTGAAATTAACCTCTTCAACTACAGCCTCCATCGAAGAAGTTACATTGTTATCATCAATTCCCCCCTCCTCCATTTTCTCTCCATCCAAGCGAACCTTTTTCGATGGAGGCGATGTCGTTAAAGCGACATCCTCAGCCTCTACTCTCTCAGTTTTTACCATTGTAATCACACCAGAAACTACCAAAAAAGTTTAATTGTAAATTATTAACTGCACTATTTAATTATCAACTAAATTGAACAAGCTCCTGAATCCTGATAACTAGAAAACTTACAAACTCCAACCCTATTTCAGTCTTCCTTAATTAGCTTTTAACTGCTCACTAACTAAATTATCATTTAAAACTTTATAATTCCTGAGCCAAAAATTTTACTCATTCTTTCACCTGTCTGTCTGCGTAAAAAAGGGTTTGCAAAAAAGCAAGAAACTGCCGCCAGGTGAAAAGCATGGGACACACGCGAGACAGAATTACTTAATATATAGTCTGTAAGTATTTATCTACTCTGCGCGAGATAAACAAGAAACAGCTGATCGTTCTACTTCTCACATTGTAAAATGAAAAATTCCCTTCGCTTTTTCGTGGTTTCTCTCAATCTCGCAAGTTAATTTTAATTGCGAAATAATTAACACAGTTAAAGAAGGAGTTATCCACCAGCGTGATTAAAATTTGTGGTTTTTAAAAACTCTATTTATTTTTTCTCTTCAGTTGGTTTGTCATTCATTGAAAAAAATGGGACGAAGGGGACCGAATAAGAATACGTTAAGAAAAATAAGGTTAAGGGCTAACATGGAAAAAACGAAAGCTACGATACGGTTAAGAAAAGCCTTGGCCCTGCAAGGATTATCTTTTAAAGTTGAAGACAATCATGGAGTTAATTCGTCGCATGAAGGAGACCCGCAAGTATTTCGAGAAGAAGAAGTTAAAATAGAACCGGAAGAGGTATCCAGTATTAACTGCCTTGAAACGCAGGAAAACACTTCATCGTTCTCTCATCCGAAGACTGTTCAATTATTTCCAAATGAAGTCAACCTCGAAGTGAAGAAGATATCAGGTC
>JAANSO010001682.1:0-15951 GCA_036507315.1 Lepidocyrtus fimetarius | reverse complement strand
TAATTACAAATAAAAGTGTAAAATAAGAGGGTGGCATACAATGACGCGATCTTGCACGACGGAGTCATTTTATTGAATACAAAAAACGAGTATAAATATATTTCCTTCCTACACGACACCCTCTTTTTACTTCCCCCAAAAAAGAAATATAATATTTTTAAATGTCACTTTCGTCTTCAACAATATTAATGTTTGTGTAGTAAAACATTATAGTATGTAGCTTATGGTGAAGAGGTGAAAATAAATGGGAAAATATCAAGCGCTTTGCATCTTGAGAACATGTCTGTGGGTGAGCTCTCATCATCATCTTCGTCAGTAATAAAGTTTTGATTTTATTTAATGCACGTAAAAATAAAACGAGGCAGATTATGGATTTACCTAGTCAAACACTGTAGAGTAGAAAAGGTGGAGGAGGGAGTAGACGTGACCTTGTTTGATGGAGGCGTCAGGCGTCCCTTGTCATTTCGTCATTGCCGCAATAATAAAAATAAGATGCAAATTTTTAAGAAATGTCAACAAGTCAGCATCATAGCATCAGATCATCATCAGTCTTTCACGATTATGTTTCTGCAAAAGACGTAATCCTTTTTGCAAAAACAGATTCATTAGCTTTTAATTAAGTGTAGGAGTATTGGACAAGAATAAAAAAGGAATGTTTTAATGTTTGAGGGAAAGGCACACATTTCAACAGGTTTTATAATTTTAATGCTTTGCTCCATCTAAAGCAAGGGAGCGTAGGTTTGTGTATTATTTGCCAAGAAAAAGTATTTTTTTCAATACTTCCATTCATATATTGCATCCGATTAGGATGATCTGAAAGGTCCACCACTTTGAGTAAAGAACAATAAAATTGGCCATTATTAATGATAGAATAAAAATCAGCGATAATTGCGAGTAGGTGTAGATCGGCATTTTTGTACTCGTCAGCATTTATCATTTTCTTCAAGTGGAATTTTGTAGTGAATTCTCGACTGCTGCCAAAGAGCATCCGCTTTCATTATATTGACAATACATATTCAGCGCAGCAGCGTAGTCAAGAATTCCTTGCCGCTGGGCATGTTTTTAGTAGAATTCCGCCTTCTCCTCTTTTGCATAAATGAAATTGTGCGCTTAAAAGGAAAATAAAAATCCCTTTACTGCTTATTTAAAAAATACTAATATCGTACAAATTTTTAAGCTAATATTGTCAATTTTTTAATATTTCTGTCTTTATAAGCCATACTTTAATAATTTTGGCAATGATCCCTTTTAAAACGGAACGATGGCGGCATTTTGACTCAACTTCTTTACAAAATCAATTGATCTTATGGTACATAATATAGAAATACTCGTTCGCCTTCCATCGTTCTAGCCCCGTAGTAAAGTGATCTTGTGAGAAATAACAATTAATTGTCATCTCATCTCAAACAAATTCTCAAATTTTATAGTTTGTATTTAACCCTCCTCTTGCATTTGATACGTCTCCTCCATTCAATCAATTCCTTTGAAGGTAAAAAAGCGTAGAAAAAATTGGCAAATGTATTATTACATATGTACAAGCTATGAAGTTTTATTTACGTATAATGTTACACTGTTCCACTATTAACAGTCATTTAGTTTGGTTGTTTGTAACTTGAGTTGGTTGCCCATAGAACATTTAAAATAAGATCAAATCTCATTATTTTTGCAAATAAACGAAAACGCTAGTTTTACTACTATCATCACTATCGTATTAGTAGCATTTGAGAAAAGAGTCGGCCCGTATCATAGAATCAGTAGCTAGTACCATTATCATTTGAAATTATTATAAGCTGCATATTTATTATGCTGATTTGATGATGAAATGATGATGTGGCGCGGTGGCAGTATTCACACATTTACATTAAACTCGTCTTTTTGCTGTACACAAGATTTTGCCAAGCCTGAGCAAAACCAAAAGCAAGCTGTTGTCAAAATTTTGTAAAAGAAGACACTGCGTCTCCTGAGACAGTTCATTAGATGCATCGGCATTGATAGTCTTTTCATTTTTGATCACATATCATCAACTCCAAAAAAGAATCAATTCATTTCATTCTGAATGCTCACTCCACACCAGAAGTATTATATGAAATAAGTACATACATGGTCAAATAATTCAACATTTTTCAATGACCAATCAAGATGATCGACAAGTTTTTTGGGATCCTTCTTGACATCACAAGTTCATTTGATATGCAAGATAATATGATGGTAAATGCAACAAAAAACATTACACAAAAAGAGTAGCTAAAGAAAGAAAATGAGATTTGGAATGAACACGTGGTGGAGGTGATCACGGATTATGGCAATGATGATTTTTGCTGATATTTATGAACCCATCCATCAAACGGGTTAGCGTTCTACATAACACCATCATTATCATTAGTATCCGATTTGTAAGATCCTTTTTCTTTGGAGAATGGGAGTTCAGGCGTTATGCTTAATTTTATAATGGATTTATGCGTACATTTTTCAAAAATTGCAACGTAGTATAAAATGTTCTTCAGAGCTTTGTGTGTGGTGGATGTTAACAACAACTGAAAATATGATGCGGAGGAGGTGCCATCGGCTAAATTGTAGCAAATTCTTCTTTTTGACAACCAGAGAAAATATTTTTCAGTGGGGTGAAAAGGTATAATCATTAAAATCAAGATTAGGTGAAAGAGACAAGACACGAAACAATATCTTAGAGGAGAATGATTTGCTGTTTTTATATTTCGTATGCATATAAAAATTATATTTGTGTTCAATTATCCATTTGCAGTATGTACCTTTCTAGGAGGAGGAATTGGTGGAGGTGGAACAAAATCAAAAGTTGTCTGCTTTTTTTATCGCTTGCTGCTTTTTAATATTTTCGACTGTACCTGAGGATTGACGTGTTTACTTGCGATGCTACTTGCTCTCTTGATAATTTAGTTGTATCTATATACTATTATCGTATTAATAGTAAAGAAATGTACAGATAATTCCACGGATGATCACAGCTTCTCAAATTTCGTTTACACATGTATGATGCATACCACCTCCTCCAACATCATCATCGCCCCACAAGAAAATAAAAAATATTTTTTTCTTGTGTGCATATACATATAATAAGAAGCAACTTTTTAGTTTTCGGCTGCATGATTAGCTTCCCATTTAGTTACATTTTTCTCTTTGTTCTTTTTATGTTGCGTTCGCAGCTTAATCCTCTCTGTAAATGAAGAAGGTGGTGTTGTGGTAAGATAATACAGGAGATACATCCAAAAATTCTTTTGGCATTTTTAAAACCTCCTCTGCGCATCCTTCTACACGGTCACCACGTAGTCATCAGAAGCCAGCAGCATCGTATGAAATATAATCATGACAATCAAACTATATTTACATGGGCTTTGATTTAGCGAGTTTTCAAATGACTTTTCGCGTTTTAAGGTACAGCACCCAATTTTCTATTTGGAACCCACATCATTTGATGTACTTTACACTTCTTTTATCATAAAATTAAAAAGATGCTTTGACTGATTTGTTATTTTAAAAAAAGTGGAGTAAGTGAGGGTGGCATCACCAATTCTCATATCGCATAATAAAATATCATCAAAGCCTAATCATTTCAGATTTTTTACGACCAGTAAAGAAGGACCCAAATAAGTCACGCAGAGAAGCAGGAAAAATCTGACTTTATATTACGACAAGGATAACTTTTAAGGCTCGCTTCATATGCCCGCAACCAGATTCTCATGCCAATGTGTACTCGCATTTCTCCAAAAATGATTTTTACCTCTATGTGAAAAAACTTGCATGGCTATTGAAAAGAACCCAGGTAATTACAATAAATAGAAGACCCGGAGAATACAAAGAGTAAAAGAACCACATTTGCTCATACCTTCATCAACTATATGAGTTAAAACCCTCTGTCTATCTAACAATATTGAAAAATGAAGAATCGGAAGACAACTCACTCATTTGATTGTATTTCTTTAAGCATATCATCTCCCTCTTCTTTTTACTAAAAGCTGATTCTTGCCAACAACAGGAGAAGAAGAAGCGTCATTGCATTCTAGAGAGGNTTGATTGTATTTCTTTAAGCATATCATCTCCCTCTTCTTTTTACTAAAAGCTGATTCTTGCCAACAACAGGAGAAGAAGAAGCGTCATTGCATTCTAGAGAGGTGGCGGCGGCAATAGAGATGATGATGCTGAACGTGGTCCTCCTACCAAACAAAATCTTTAAGCTGTCCTAAAATGTTGGTGCGTGTATTCCCCATACCTATAGTTAAGTAAGAGGAGCAGGAAGGAACGTTTGTTTGTTGATGTTTGTTTCTCATCCTGGTTGGGTGTGCATGTGAGAGTGAAATTGTCTTCGGGAGCGACAACGACGTGTTTCACCGTGTTCCTCTGTGCGTCCAATTCCTCTTTAACTCGTGTTGACTTTTTCGATGAAATCAAAAGGAATTGGCAATTACAAACTTGTAAACACTGTCATTAAGATAACAAAGACGATTATTTTGATTGTCTTCATCTCTCATTTTTTGCCAATTTAATTGTTCACTTTTTTGTGTTAATCTCCCAGCTTCCTTTTTTGCTCGCACATAAAAACTTGGTTAATATGAAAGATTTTATGACTTCCCGTTAAATGAAGCGGACACCTCGTAATAAATGTTGATATTAATTTTAATAGGAATCTCTTTCTACGTATGCAATTAATTGAAGAACACAATACCAAAAAGTCAAAAGATTTTTTATTTTCATGTTTCTGGAAAGATAAAGTTTCGCAGTTTATAATTTTGAAATTGAAGAGTAGTCAACTGTGGTGAGAGAAAGTGGAAACTGATTACATGCTCAATTAAGCCTTAATCTCAATCTCAGATTAAATGACAAGAAAGCAAAAAGTGTTTACATGGGAAAAATAAACGTTTTCTTCCCATCGTTGTAAATAATAGTGAAGCTAGCTTTATACTTATTAGAGCTTGTGTATAAATCCGATAATAATAATGTAACTTGATATAGGCAATAATATTAGTAAAAAGGAACGAGCCAAAAACTGTTTGTTACACGTGACTCAATAATACAGCTCTAGGAAGAAAATATAAAGGTGGTTCGTAGAATTTCATATGGATCAACAGCAACGAACTCATGATGACAAATAGATGAGTTGATAGCTACATTACAAACGGGCTTTTGTGAACGTTTTTTCCGCTCAAGGAGATCAAAGTGTGAAATTACATAAATCAAAACAAATTGTAATATCCTCGTGTTGGATTTGTTTTGCTCCTGTAAGAAATCAAAACAGATCAGTTTTAATAGTTGCCCACAACAAGAAAAAAGACTTAATGAAAGTTTAAAATGTACTTTGGAAATAAATAAATCTAAAAGTTTTGTGAAATGCAATCGTGAATTCCACAAGTTGGTTTCTCGTTTGTTTTTGATAGACACGCGGCTGCAACATAAATCTATACGGTGGGCCATGATCCAGCGACTCCAAACATAAACTTTTGTATGTTTACATGCAAGTGAAGTTTTTATGCGGTTTATGACTGGTTAGAGAACTTTATATGTGAAATAACTTTTTTCAAACTATTTTCTTGTCCTTTTTACTGTTATTGTTATTAAAACTTGTACTAAATCTTATTTTAATACACAAAAATATATTTTATGAAAAGTATGATTGCACTTTGTACTGTGTAATTTTAAAAAGTTATTGCTTTTAAAATTTCGTTAAAAAGTGACATTTAAAAATCGCTTTACTTAAAACTGTCAAGCAAAGTACCAGACAAAAAAATATGCACAAGGACAGAAGATAGACCTCATCTACAGAATTTATAAAGGGTGCTGCATTTTTGTTTGGAGACGACACGTGAATCAATCTTTCAAAGCAAAGTCGCCGCATCAGAAAGAAAGTCTGTAATTATTTACACATTTATCATTTCTTCACTTTTTCAAGGTAAGCACTTTCTTCCTTTTAACAACTCCTTCATTTCACGCTTACACCGCATGAGAAAAACACATGTACTCGCATTGGGTTTCTTAGCAGGAAGGAATTGAATTGCAAAGAGTAAAATGGTTTTATGATTATGCGAACAAATTTATGTAATAATTATTTCGCAGTGCATTGCCAATTTTAAGCATTATAAATTTATACTTGATCATTTGTAATTTAATGTCAATTAGCATGCATGAATGTCAGCATGCAAATAAATCTGCTAAAGCTACGGAGGAAGAGAAAAGGGTAAAAAGATAGAATTTCATAAAGCAGGCAGGCAATATATATGTCGCAAGGATAATAATCAATAATTGTAGCATTTTACTATCAACAAGTGCTTTCTGAATCATTTATCTCTATTTTGTGATTAATTTATTACCAATACAAAGAGATTATGATAAAATAGACGAAAGAGTTATTGATTTTGAATGGATTGTGATTACAAAAATCAAAGCATCATTTTTTATTAAAATATATTTTAAATTGTGCTAAGCCGACACTTGGCATGAGGTTACAAGTCAAAGGAACTACAATTGAGTGTATTAATAAATAGGCTAATAAAAGTGGCGCTGCGCTGCTGATGCTCTCATCATGATGAGTATGACATGATCCTTTATGGACATAACCATATATTAAAAGCGTCACGATCAAGCGGTTAATCCTGATCAGATAGCCAAATATGGGACAGACCACAACAACATTTCTCTACCTACCTACGACGGTTTTATTACGAGGGAGTCGCTTAAGCGGCAACGGCTATATCCAAAGTTGAAATCGACAAACAGAAGAAGTAATCTTTTAAAACTCAAAATGGACTTGAGCATATTTAGAGACAAAACCTATTTTTTCTCCTAAAGCATCTCCACGAGAGTTTTCTTCCTTAAGTAAGAAAGTAAGAAATTGAGTGAGAACTGTGAAGGAGGAGGATGGATGATAGGAGGATGATATAGATGGACATATTTCTTTCATAGTTTGTACTTACATGGACATAATAACAGCAATAAATGTAAAAATGATTATGGTAATATGTAACAATAAGGGAATGAGTGGATTAGGCAAGTTGTTATAGTTTGCCCCAATGCACATAACTGCCTCCTACAAAACAACATCCGTTTTACTACTTGGAGCTGCTGACCCACCGTCACTAAATTTAAGTTAAGGATTTAATCGTAGTAGTCGTAGTCGTACGAAGAGAAATTTCAAGGATGTTGGCATTTTGATCGTTTCTTTATAGTTGGTCACTCTAGGCACGCTTTTTACTTGACCAACAATGTAGATAGATACCTATATAGCTCGGTGTATTATCTATTTATAAATTATAATTGTTTGATTCTATTGTACAACTCATGGACATTTTTACTTGCCTTTTTAATACTATTAATTACGCTGTGCAGCCTTCTTCTCTTCAGGGACACTCTAAAATCATCTTGCAAAGGAAAATTAATTCAAAATCTGAAAGTGATATTAAATTTACCACAAGTAGTTAATCTATAAAATATTTATTGCCTTGTCACATAGTTTTCAATAAATCCTCTATCCTGAATTTAAAAAACTTCAAAGCTACTTTGGAAAATTGAATCTAATTGTTAATTTCTTTGAATATTTAAAAAATGAAAAAGTGCGATGCATGAGCATACTTCTGAATATACAAATTATGTAAAAGACTTGAAAGATGTTTCCTGTATTCACTGATATTATTTGACCCGATAAGTATGCATGGTTATCAGGTTATCTGAATTCTTACATGTAGGCAATTACCAACCCCCACTCAAAAATAGTGATAAGTTTATTCTTTTCCAATGAATGAATAATAAAATTCATCTGTACGCAATTAAAATTGTTAGCTTTATAAACGTTTAATAAGATAGATAAATAAAAGTATTTTAATAATTTGCTACCCGTGTGCTTTGTATATACTTGGCTAATTTACTAAATACCTAAGGTATACTTATAGGTATTTTCTAATGCGTCTTATATACTTGAGCTATATTAAATTTATCAAATCAAAAAGGTAGACAGCTAAGGAAAATCAAACAAGGTTTTTGGTTTTCATTATTTAGTGTAATTAAATTGGAGAAAAAGTAATAACTACCTTGAATGGCGAGCATGCCGTGAAGCCCATAAAGAGCTCTCTGCAGTCATAAACATATTTTTTACTCTGAGAAAAAGCCATCACCTTTTTGAAAAAATAATAATTTTCTGCTCTGCTTTTTTCTCTGCTTGATCCGGCTTCTTTTGTTTGGGAGCCTTTGAGGTTGCAAGATGAACAAATTCAATGGCTTGTTGGGAAATGAACTATGATAACAACAACATTCAATCGGTTACTGGCCAGTGGTCCTTTTTAAAGGATGCAAGATTTTCTCGGGGATGATCATTGCCAAAATTACGAGGAAGTAGTGACAATATTTAATAAAGTCTCTACATAGGTACTCTATTTTTCTACAACAAAAAACAAAATATGGATATAAGAGCTGCTGATTTACATTCAACTGGCATCATCGGCTTTTCATTCGACTAATGAAAATACTAATGTTGACAAATGTGTATTAGCAAAGAGACTAGATTGTGGCAGTCATTTTTTTAAAAAAACTTAGGCGACATGGAAAACTATATTAATGTTAATGGGGTAAAATGAAATAAGCAGAGGTCAAATAGTTAAGGTATTTCAAAATTCTCCAACACGCTGCATTAAAAACGTGAATTTAAAACAATTTATGAAATTGAATTTATATACATAATATTATGAGTAGCATGTCGCATTGAATTGCATTAGGTTTAGAAATTGTTTTAAACAGATTTCCCAGAAATTTTGATAGAAAAACTTGATACATAACTAATGTGTTATTTTGTGGACTGAAAAGATGATTATAGATTTACTTTTCCTTTTTGTTATTTAAACTTGATTCTTGATCATCATGCATTAGTTCAAAAAAGTCAAAAGTAGGTACAATTTACAAGGTCATTTTACTATTTTCTAATTTATTATTACAGGAAAAAGAGGATGCGCATTGCAAACTTTAAAACATGCTATTGAGTTTGACTAGTTGTATGTTTCATTAGGTTATTTAATTATTAAAGGGGTGTCTACTCGATCTAACACACCAAAAGCAATCACGTTATCATCTTTGCTGCAATGAAATCAAATTAAAGCATGAAATTAGTGATAAAATTCAAACAAAATCATACATTCATTATTGAGAAGCAAAGCTGCATGGTGTATATGAAAAATGTATCAATGCTAAAGATGAAATTGACGAGCTAAACAAAGATTAACAGAAAGATAGTGTAGTTTAAAAGATTGCTCTACTTTTCCCCACTCACACAACCTCCACGAACTACCGTCGTCGCCATCACCACTAGTACCACATCTCCGTCATCACGCCCTTACCACCTCATTGTCATATTTTGAGACGGATTCTTCTTTCTTTAAAAACAAAGTGTATCCCCATTAAATATACAAGATATAGTGAAAAGTAGATTATTATGCATGCTTATGGCTACCTATAGATATCACCGCCACCGCTTAAAATTAAACTCTAGTGTGAGAGCGAAGAAAAGCAAAAGATTTTACTGATCATAATCAATAACATATTATCAACATCATGACAAGATTAAAAAAGCTGGGGTAAAAAGAAAGGGAGCCGGATGGACTTCTCACACTGAGGTTTCTTGTTTTTATTTTATATTGGATGGAATGTTGCACCACGACTTACTCCTTGAGTTGTAAATTAAGCTACTACAGAGATTGTAGCGAAATAGGGACGGTGAGACGTTTGTATAGATTAAATACAAAAAGTACGTACCAATGTGGGCCTACCTATATCTCCTTTAAGTTAGGTTTTAGTAAGACTTTGAAGATCTATAATACAACCTGTCCTCCTGTTTTTCTCTTCCCCATAGTGCTTGCATATAATCGATGATGATCGTCATCATAATCAACATCAGAAAAGAAAAAGTTAACGACGTTGAAAGAAGGATCTCAAATCATCCTTTTTACAAAAAAAAACATGTTATGTTAGAAATTGTAGACCACATAACGAAGTATTATAACAAGTGCCTATGTTTTCTTTACATGCCTTTTGGAATCCCAGGCCGTAGTAGAAAAGACGAATGTGTAAAAGTATATCGCAAGAAACAACACTTGTCGTAAAAGGATATGTAGGGACATAAAAAGAAAGGTATTTGGGCAAGGACGAAGAGTTGACCTTAAGGTGAGGCAACTTACCAGCCATGGCGTAGCATGCGATGCCATGGGCCTTTAGCAATTAAGCCACCCTCGCAAGCTAAACTGGCTTAAGAAAGTAGTTTCTCTATACTTATATAGAAAATGTATGTGTTGGCTAGCCACCCGCACCTCGCCTTGCCCCTGGCATTCCAGTTTTCTTTCTTAAAGATAATAAAGGAGGAGCAGGTATTTATTATTGTAGAGACGGAGAATCCACCTGCTCATTTCTCCCTAAATTCACTCGAAGAGGAGATGAGAGAGTGAAGTAAAAAAGATCAAGTAAAAACTAATCCGACCAGTATTTTTTTTCCACTGCAAAATGGATACATAAATATATTATAAATATTGTAAGTTTTTATATTTTGTATATAAGAAGAGTAACATTTTTTAAAAAGACTTTTTTGACAAAGTATTCCTCCTTCTTCAGCTTCTTTCGTGACTAAAAGTATGCACATATTTAAGTTGATTTTTTTTGGTTGTGGTGATAATAATGATGATGATGAAAAAGCAGTCCACTTTGTCCACTTGCACCAGCTTTGCCAGATCTCATCGTCATCATTCTTTGTTTCTTTGTGGAAAGCCAACTTAGCACAGGTTTCATTCTCTGATTCTCTTTATCATCCTCATCATATCCCAGACTTCTCAGATAATGTTGAACTGAGCAACAACAACCTGTATTATTGCCAACAAAACATCACCAATATTTATTGTTTCTTGTTCCCTTGCTTGATTGCTCTTCTTCTTTCAGCTTCATTTCAGTTCTCTGTCTGCCTACCTCCGCCACCACCTCCACCACACCACGCCACCTCGCACTCTCATCCTTATGATCATCAACAGCATTTGCGCTGGCTCAGCAATAACAACGTCAAACTAACAAGCAAAATACATTTTTGCTTTTCAAGAAAAAAATTATTATTGTTATAATAAAAGTTACCACCTCCACCGCTGTTACCTCCAACATTTCAAATATACTACTAGTTGAAATGATCTTTGCATACCAGAACCAAACCTGTCGTTTTTTCTTCTTAAAAATTTATGTATCACCTGAACTACTACTGCTACACAACTTCTTTATAAGTTTACCAAGTTTAACCCTTTTTCGTCTTCAAAGACCACTTCACTCCCCTCTCGTCTTTACATTACGCGTGTAAAAGTACATTTTTTCTTGCCAATATCGAAGCAGTTCAAATTCGCATTTATATATATTATTTTATTATTCTTTGTTAGGAAGGTAACATGGTTGATCTGAAGAATAACGACATCCCTCTGCATGTGTGTGCTTTACTGCCGGATTCCTTGTTAATTAACTTCAAAAAATCATTCAGGCAGAGAGCAAACTGACTTCTTTATATGATTTAGTGTAATTGATTGTGCATACCATCTTTTTTCTCCTTCTCATTTATACCGTTGATTTGTAGGTACTTATGCGTGCAGCATTGAAATGACCTTGCTGTGCGGTTCCCTATAAATACGACAAGGGTTTTCGAGTTTTGCTCTTATTTCATTTTTTCTTTCGTTTGCTTTTGTCTTTGTTCATAAGCACTATGATAGGATATAAATAAACTTTCCGTTCTATCAAATTATTGTTAAAATTTCTTTGCTCTAATTTAGTAAAATGAATATAAGAAAATGATAGTATCCGTTAAAAAGAAGATGATGTTTCAGAGAATAGGAAGGCTCCAAAAAAACTTTAAAAAATGTTTTCAAAATGAGGTGGTTACTTTTTGAATTTACAAGATAAATCTGGAGAAGATTAAAATTCCTGATAATAAAACGATTTTTGTGAGAATGGACATGCATCTTTCCGTGCTTTCAAGATTTTGCCCCTTTTTTCTTTCTCTCACGTGATGAGTAAATAGAAAAGCAGACTTAACTTTTTTAGTTATTATGTAGGTGGGTTCAAAAGTGTTGGAATTGGTAGGCACTTGTTTCATTAAAAAATTGTTCCTTTGAAGAGAGCAACGTCGAGAAAAACCTCAAGCCTTAAATTATATTTAAAGCTACAGGTAAAGAAAGATCATCGTCATTGCTGCTAGGATGGTATAGGGTAATAGAAGCAGAGTCACTTTGACGTTTGAAGCATTTTTTTGTATTGTATCTCTTCTAAACAATCAGGATTTTTCCGAAAAGAATTTTTTGCTGCTTAAATTCTGCTCTGCTCCCCGCTTTTATGAGAGAATAGACCAAATAATAACATGATTTAATGGATATGGAAGAAGTCTTCTCACAGGTGAATGCACACATTTTTCCTCTTGAATAGAGTTTGTGGGATTTCATTCTATTATACATTACTTTTCCTATCCCATGAATGTCGAGGGTGGCGAGGGTGGTTTGGTACTTGGGTATTGATGATGATGGTGGTTTTCGTTTTTGGCCCAGACAGTAAAAACTGATTACAATTACTTCACCACCGCTCTCGGCCACTACGCATTCCTTCGCGTTCACAAAAGAAAAGGCAATAAGGAAAAAGCGAGACGAAAAGGTATGCAACAAACAAAAGCTAAATGCAAAAGCCTCCTTTCTTTTTTCCTTCTTCTCTGGTATCTACTCTCTAATTCCAAAGTCGTCATCGTTAAAAAAGAGAGTTGGTCCGAAGACGAAGATGAGTGTCTGTAATGAAGAAAGGTGCACCTGCTGCGACTCTCATCTCAACTTTTTTTCTCCCTTTTGGCTATCTTTCCAAGTACAATGTAACTTTACTTTGCCTTGGCTTTCAAAAGTCAGAAAACGAAACATCAATCTCGCCCTCCTCTTCTTCCTTCTATTTTTTTCTCACTCCTCCGCTTCATCATTCCTTCTTACCCTCTTTTGTCCATTGTAGCAATTGTTGATCCGTAAATAAGATCTGTAAATTAGATTGGATTCAAATCTTATTGTCAGTTATTAAAAATACATTTTGAAATGGCTGTGGAATTGCATGCAATGGATTTCTCTTATGGGTAGCGTCAGCGTCTTCTTGTAAGATAATGTGCAAAAATATTAAAGATGATGATACGTCATGTTTAAAATATGATGGCTGATTTTATTATTGTTTTGTCGTCTCTTTTTCTTTCTCCAAGTATAAAAAGGTCCCTGCTGGTGGCTGACATACCTTTATCCTACATGCGACTCAAGAAACGTTTCCTCTTGGCTATGGCAATGCTTCAGGGCTTACTTATGCTATTGTTTCTCATTCTAATAATCAAACTATAAAAAATAAGATTAAAATCCATTGCATATGAATAAGAATTAAAAGAGGATTAGTGGGTGGGTGGAATTTTTACTTTAGTTGTAGATTCTGAAAGTATATTCGAGACCAACATCAATAATATTTTTAATTTTGTTTAAAAAATGTTTTTTAAACTAACACTAGGGAAATTCCACAATACGTAAGAAGTAAATATTCTCCTTTGTTTTTGTTTCCTGGTTTAAAATTAAGTAATATGTAATTCTAACATTTGGCATCAATTAATGATATGTTTTCGAGATATAGTTTGGTAATTTGTTACCGAAATTTAATTGAATAATGGTAGACAAATTGTGACATTTTGTTGTTTCTTTTTAAATGTTTTGTACCATAAAACCAAGAAAATAAAAAAAGCTCAAGTTTCCAATCCAAAGAGGTATTGCAAATTTAAAGGTTAAAGAAATTGAATCAACCTAAAAGATCAGTGATAGGGAAAATACAGGGACTGAATATTTAGTTTGGTTATTGATACATGATTATGAAAAAAATTCAAATGTTAAAATTTGGACTGTATGCAAAAAATGCTTATATAATTATTATTTTTCTTCTATATCAAGCAATTACAATAATTGGAATGGTGATATGGATTGAGACAAGTCATCATTCAAGGCATTTATCTAACATGTTATTTTCACATATTATAAATTCTATGCGTAAAGTGGACATCATTAATTTCCCTCATTTTGCTATTGAATTGAAACTATAATGCCTCTCAATGCCAAAAGGTTTAAAATATTTCGTCACCTAATGCTTCAATTGAAATGTTCCCACATGTAGTAATTCTCATAAACCAAATAAATAAATACCTAGCTAAATTGGCCAACGGCATTGACAAATAGTACAAACGTTGATTTTTCTGATGCGATTGAAATAGTATTCCAACAAAAATGCAAAGCTCAATTTCTATGAAAATCGCATTACAATAATTCTTGCAATAAAGGTGCTCGTGTTTACGCAAGCTGGCACAAAGACTTTGTTCTTTTTCTTTGTGTGGTGAATGTCATTATTATTCTTATGAAGATATATTGATGATGGTTCTGGAAGGAATGACAAATGAAGATTTTCCACGATTTTAAGTCAGTCTAGTTTTTCCTAGCAGTGGTTTTTGGTCATGTCTTGATGTTCTTTTCTGTATATGACTAATGTACTTATCAAGTTCAATTTTATATAAATTAAAGGAAGTTTTATATTTACCTATGTGAAAAAAGCTCTGACGTTACTGCTAACCCGGACAAGGCCGACCTAAACCGATGCCAGAATGCTGGAGCGGTCGGGGTTTTAGTACGTATTTGATTTTTACGCTAATACCACGCTGGAACATGTACATATGTCGATATGTAATAGTAACAGCAGGAAGAAAAGCGTGAAAATGGATTTAAATTCACGTTGTTGTATTAATCTTTCTTTTGTTTCTTTAACTTGCTCCGAGATATGTCCAAATACATTTATATCTTGCAAGGATATCCTAGTATGCCAAAAAAACTTAGAATTGTTCATGGGCACACATGCTTGTGCAAATAGAAAAAAAACATTTCATGGATATACTTTCTCCCAAACTGTAGAGGATTTAGGGAAAGTTCTTTTGTACTTTGGTTAGTTAGTTTGGGATTTTGCATGGAAAGAAAACCTTCTACGTAAGGCAATATTCATGGCACAAGAATCCCGTATACTTGCATAGGTTTGCTGCAACTCATCCTCAGTCTCCAGTCCTGTCGCGGTGCGTTAAGACTGAGTTGGGGAGCTCCAATACTACTCATCATCCAGCTTTTGAAAGACAGATACAAAACCCGGGTTTTTTCATCTAGCTCTGGTAGTGAGAAGATAGAATCCGTCAAGTCATCAGCTATTTGGTTTCAAATAGGCTGAGATTTCCAGTTTTTACATGTGAAGTTTATGGGAACACGTCCCTTGGCTTCCGCATCAAAATCGTTGTCTCTTCTGGTACAACACGGGGAGATATGATAAAAGGTCAAAATTTCCTATTGTCAACTCCTGCCAAGAACAAAAATTTGAATTAGAAATAGATAAAGGAAAGGACAGTGAAGCTCGCGTTTAAATTTTATCCTCATCGGCTTGTCATTTGTCACGCTGTCT
The DNA here is from genome assembly GCA_036507315.1 of Lepidocyrtus fimetarius. Classification (NCBI taxonomy): domain Eukaryota; kingdom Metazoa; phylum Arthropoda; class Collembola; order Entomobryomorpha; family Entomobryidae; genus Lepidocyrtus; species Lepidocyrtus fimetarius. The sequence continues at coordinate 450 of JAANSO010001682.1, read as the reverse complement.
CGGCTTTCCCTAGCTAAAGCTCAGTTTTGGCAAGTGAAGAGACAAAGAGAAAAGAACGAGAGGATGTTTTACTGTCATTCCATCAAAAACAAAAGAAGCCGTCGTCTCATCTTTATTAAATGACCTGGGAAAAGAACAGGAAAGGGAAATAGTCATATCAAAAGAATCGAATTTGTTGCAGTGACAGCAGCATTTTTTGAACGAGTTAGTCGGAATTTTTGATTGCTCCAACTTAAACAAGTACCTGGAATATAACGGTTTTTGCACAAAGAAGAATAGATTCTGAAACCAATTGACAGAAAAAGACAGATGAAAATTTGAAGATTTATATTTTTTGAAATCATACTAATTTCCAAGTCGTGCTGGCAGATTTGGGTGTGAGCAGAAAGATTGGAAACTTTTTGACAATTGGCTTGATTAGAATTTCTATTATATCCTTTTGAAATGCTC